>ML795555.1:138481-180900 GCA_009831015.1 Picea engelmannii
TGGTACTACCTATTGCTACAACCAGATTATCCCAAGAGTCTGGAAAATAACATAACAAAGTAATACACTTATCTTCTTCTGCAATCATAATATTAACAGATCCAAGTTGACTTACCAGAGTATTAAAGGCATTTAGATGTTCTTTCACAGAATCTCCATCTTCCATCCTAAGATGATACAACTTCTTTCGTAGAAACAACTTGTTTACCAGGGACTTTGATTGATACAAATTCCCTAACTTATCCCATAGTTCCTTGGCTGTAGATTCTCCCGAGACATTCAAAAACACCGAATCTGCCAGGCAGAGTCGAATGGTACTCCTTGCTCTTCTATCCAACTTGTCCCAATCTTCCTTCGACATACCAATAACTGGTGTACTAGTAGTTTGTGTACTGGTAGTTTGTGTACCAGTAGCCTGTGTGCTTGTAGATGGTGTACCAGTAGGTTGGGTACCGGGATCCACAGCGATCCATTGTTCTTTGTCTACAAGAAGGTCCTCCATCTTGAGATTCCATAGCTCAAAGTTTTTACCGTTGAACTTCTCTATCTCGATTCTAGATGAGCTCGCCATTCCTCTTACTTTACTCGAATCTCCACTGCAAAAGCTCCCACTAAACCCAGGTTTATCACAGACCCAAGATAAACTTGATCTATCAAGACCGAGCCAAACCCTCAGCAACAAAGGCGTCCCTCTGAAGCCAAAAACGTGCTTTGATACCACATGTAATTTTTAAACCGGTGAATTAAAGTAATGCATATAGATTCTTAAGCAATACATAAATTAATTAATGGCTCATACACAGAGTACACAGAGATTTTTACCGGAAACCCTCAACCAGGAAAACCTTTCTTATTTTCATTATATAGAATTTCACCATTCGCCATACAATATATACAATGTTTTTAGGTATTCCGTAGATACCAAAACCCTAATCCCTTAATCCGGGATTAATTTACAAATCAGCTAAAAATAGCAAAATCCGCTAAAAATAGCAAAAAACCGCCCCAAAAAAAATTTTGGGGCGTTGCCTCGAACGCTGCACGTAACCAAGGGGGGGCATACCTGCCCCCCCCTGGGACCCCCCTAGGAAAGCGCCTGACGCACACGGCAGAGCCCTAGGTGAAGGGATAGTCAGATGCAGTTGTCGTATCTGACGCACCCACACACACACACACATGCAAAGAATATAACACACACCCAACACGATGATCCCTTTTGACAACCATGTCATCAACATCTCAGATCTGAAAAGAAGACAAGAGGATCTCCCCTCCCCAAACCGGATCAAACAATTAAAAGCATGCTGGAAAGAGAAAGTTAAGAACCTACAACTCATTGTTGAATCATGTGAACAAGCCAAATCAAAGAAAGTAGAATTATTCAGGAACCTGACCCAAATATACTTAGCTGGAAGTACCAACAAGGTTCAAGAACCAAAATTAATCCTCAACTCCTTGTCCTTAACCAAGCAATCCTTTGATGAACAAGTTGATATTTTAAAGGGGTTGTCTTTAGAAAATTTTTGTGGCATCCTTGAATATGGTCAAGATGACGTCGAGAACTGGCTAGTGGACTATTCGGCACACAATGAATAAATTGAACAGGCTTTGCATAGTATTTCTATCGATCTAAGGAAATTAGAAAATGATATTTTCAACATGGAAATCAGGGATGAAATCAACATGGCCCCCATGAGAAGCTACATTTAAGAATGGCTCCAAAGGAGAATGGACGAGCTCACCGATGAAGGGCAACAACCGGTTGGCATGATTCTAGTGATCGTCGATGAGAGCAACAAAAAAGCATCAACTTCATAGTAATTCTATATTGATCATATATTTATACAGATCACGTCTTGCTCTCTTTATCAATCCAGTTATTCTACCTCTTTAAATAGAAATCTCTAACCAAAGACTCATAACTTCCAATTTCTTCTTTTCAGGTCTTCCTCTCTACCATCACACACTTATTCTTTCTACAGTCCTATTTCTTGTACTTATTTATTTTATGGTCCATGGGAGCCCCAATCCCAATCTATATGAAAAACACATTTAAATTTCTAGAAATATGTAACAGATTCCAGACATATGTAACAAACATTATTAATTTTTGATAAATTTCAAAGAAAACTAATTCGGGAACAATTTCGACGGTGCCTTGTGGGCTGCTTTCGGAATGCTAAATTTTTTTTCTTCAACTATGATGGATGTCAGAAAATTGTGTTTATTATATTTGAATGTTTAATGTGTTTAATTCCTAGTCCTTTTTTCCAGGAACCTTTATTTCAAAAAACAAAAAAAAAAAAAACTACTATTATCCTTTTTAATTGCTTCAAGTCATTACGACAGAAATTTTCTAAGTCCCATATTTGAACTATACACACCCCAGGAAAAAACTTAAACAAGAGTATCACATCTATAAAAAAACACATTAGGATTGACATCCTTGTTCTCATATTAACCCCATATTAATATAATATTATGATTAACTAATTCGGGAGGTTCTTCGGGGGTCATCTACCAGCCTGATGTCTTATGGTTGGCGTGTGACACAATGGAACAAGTCATCTTCTGCATGGATACCACCTGTACTTAAAAATGCTTCCCATGTGTCTCTGCTTCTTCAAGATTCTATTTCTCCCTCGGTCTTGCCATAACAGTGCATTTATTCCCATTCCAACCTGACAGGGACTACGCTGCCATGCATCACTTGTTTTATTTTATTTTTAATTCTTGGACCTAAATGTCACCGTATAATTCACTTATCTTAGTTTAATTCATATCCTTAATATTTATCATGCTAATGGATAACTTAGAGATCGTGATTTTTTATTTGAGGTTTTGTGCACATTTTTAATGCTAGTAAATATTCGGTTATATCTCAAACCCTCGATGCTCACTTTAATTAATTTGTGACAATGATCATACTGTAATTAACATTTTGATTAACAATTAGGCAACATGTTATTACTTTGTTTATTACTTGAATGGTCGCAACGGTTATGGGATTGGTGACAAGGGTCACGATGTGTTACCCGACTAATATGAATTTGAAATGACGACCTCTTTCCTTGATTGCGGCTCTATCACAGTGACTAATATACGCCCACCAAAAAATGTGCCCAATCTAATATTGACAGGCTATTAACGTTTGGACGATAACTTGGTGGCTTATACCGTAAGGCGGTTTTCCCCACAATTCTAGTAGGTATTATGTATTTAATTATCAAAACAACAACTATGCAACTATGATAATATCTTTAATTGGTTCTATAAATGATGTTGTGCGTTGACATTATCCGTGATGACACAATACCCAATACTTATCCTTCCTGAAATATACACTGCTTAACTTATTTACGTACACGACAACACACAGATTCAATTTTTTTATGAAAGGACCACTAATCTTGATGGCTTGTTTCGTCCATGAATTTCAAAAGGAGATTGTAATTGAGATCTACAACTTATTCCCGTTAATTTGAGATCTACAACACCACTTCTATATGTCGATTTTATGCTTAATTTGTGGCTTGATTCTGGTGTGACAACCTCTTATTCGAGGCCACTGTAGCACGTCAGATATTGAATACCATTGTATTCTAGCTTCGAGATAATAGTGTAATTTCCTATTATTTTGTTTTATATAAAATTTCTGATTTTTTTTTTGTTTTTCTTTAAAGTTCTCTCACACAAGAAATATCCAAAATACTTAGAATATAACACAATAATCCATGTAGGACTGTAAATAATATATAAATGTATAAGAGAATGAATAAGATAAGATTACAATGAGAGTGAGGGCATGCATATATACCCACGCAGGGGTGCCCTTTCATGAAGAGACATGACCTTTCATCAAGAAGGTGTCTCTTCATAACATATTAGTTATTAGTATTAATCATTATTTATTTATATCTATTTTTATATCTATTTGTGTTCATAACAGAGTGATGGGGGAGGAATGAGAATGGCATGTGCCAACATTAATCACCATGACTAGGGGTTTAATCATTACAAGAGATGTCACGGTGGGAGAACACATAATTATGCAACCCTTCTGACAATCCCCTCAGCCTCATCGTGTCTTCTCTGGTTCACATAATTATCTGGTTCATGATTTCTCTAGTTTTCATAATTCTTGTTGCGCTTATCGATTACTCCTGCAAGCTCACATGGCTAGAGGTGGTTTGGGCCAAAGAGTTTGATAATTGACATCATATATAGGAACTTTCGATGCCTCAAGCCTAATAAGAGGTAATGGCTTATGCCGAAGTATTTATGATTCACACTCCTCTAGAGGTCAAAACAGAGTTGGAGCTTACTGAGGCTAACACTCGATCACTTGACAGAGCCATGGTCCAAGATGAGGAAATTGATGCTGAGATTACTCCATGGATTCCTGACACATGCACCTCATGCTCTAGGGAAACAAAATATCACCGCACAATTGATCTCTATTGGCATACAAAAACTCTCCTGGGAAAGGTGATGATAGATAGGAACACGACCTATAGTGAAATTTTTCTTCAAATGGAATACCTCCAACTGCAAACCAGGGTTGTGGACCAAAACATTACTCTAGTGACAGAAAGAGCAGTGGGTATGGACCTCAATGAGCCTTGAGAAGACAATCAATAGGTTCCTATGGAAACAAGGAATTATCCTCATGCTTAATTTTAGAATGCTTAGTTTTATAGTTTTTATTTTGATCATACAAGCTACGATAAGATAGTCAAGCAACTACTTATATGTTAGATCCTCAAGAAATGGAAATTGTCTTTTTGCATTTTTCTAAACAACGACTGAGCTTTTTCTGGCAAAAGTAAAATGTTAAGTCCCAAGAAATAGTTATATTGTTGTTGGTCTAGTTTCCCAAGAGGTATGCCAACATCACGATAGATGTATTTTCTTCACTGTTGATATGATACATGTTACAATTAGCTTACAAAAAAAATGTGCAGTTGGGAATGATCTTGAGAAACACTTGATCTTATTGAACTATTGATTTTGGCAAAGTATAATTTTTTGTCTACTTGTTATTAGTGCATGTGTAATAAGAAGTGTTTGAAAGTAGGGCTAGAGAGAGTATGAGATATGCACATCTTTGAAAGTAGGGTTAGAGAGAGTATGTGCACATCTTTATATGTGCTTCAATTTCGTAGTTGATAGATAAATAATATCTAATCCATAGATGCATGAGTCACCATATCTATTCATGGTAAATTTATTAGTTTAGCTCATGTTTTATGTCGTAGATTTTTAATATATGATCTCCTTTGTCCTATATCCTTCATCGTTTTTGTAATCCATTGTTTCCAACACTAAACTACATTGTTTCGACTAATATGAAGAAGTATTCAACCAATAGAAAATCTATATGATATGGAAGCTTAAAATAGAACTTGGTGTGTACTTCACACTAAAGGTTTGAAGAACCCTATTGTGACCATTTCCCAACAACAATGAAAAGATCTGCAAAGGGATTTAGAGGCTTTGTAATCATTGATAAATTATGTGCAGGATTAGCTCTCTCTGTTTTGATTTGGATTTATAGGAGAATAATGTGTCTGTACAGTGACACATGGTAACACTGGCGAAGACTCACCATGGACCATATACAAACCTAGAGATGGGTAACACAACACTCTACCTAGGTCAACCCTTCAATCAAATTCAATTTTGGTGGGATTTCATAAAAAAATGTACTCCATTCTCACTCTCCAATTGCTACTCACCATGTCATTGCCAAGGTTGTGGTCTTCATTTAACTAGTCGCTCATTTTTTCATATCTATTTCTATCAATTTTCTCTATACATATTCATTGTCTTTTTCTCCTTAATTTGTGAGTCTCTATCTACATTGCCTCTTGTATATTTATTTTAGAGGAATATTCTAGCGTGACAATTTCTCATTCTTACCTATTTGCAGGGATATGGCCTATGTATTACCTAGTGTCTCATGAAGGTCGCGTTGGCAATACTAGCCTCACACCCATATTAGCTCATTCCTAGGACACACTAATTGTAGCAACGGGACCTACAACACAGAGGGACAAGGTGAACACAGTTTGACTATATTACTATTCTTGAATATTTTATGATGCTTTGGGAAAGAACTTCTTAAGAAAAAAATCCATGGATGTCACTCATGTGATTCCTAGGGTCATTTATAATTTAACATGTAATTGCGAATCCATTAATGCAACATTATCCTATGAATAAGGGTTGGTGGCACGTCACACCACTTTGGGGGACTTGGTAACAACTCACTACTTCAAATAGTGTGTTGTTTATTCTTTTATCCAATAAATATCTCGTAAACTCATTAAGTGGTAGCATTATTCCACATGTGCATGTTCGTTAGAGGTATACATTTCTTGTTCTTACTAGAAGATAATGTTAAAAACAATGAATCTATGTGCGTTCACAAACCACAGACTTGGTAAGATGCACAAAATTTGGCCAAACATGAATGGAGTGTAACATGAATGAATAAATACTAGGCCACAAATTTAAGTAGTCAATTGCTTGTCAATGTTTACAAATACATAGATAGATATAATGAATTAGTTATGATCTCTATAGATAGAGTTTGTTTTAGGATATTTGTGTAAAATATTTTTATTCCCTATATTATCAATTGGTCTTATTATATCCTTGTAATCCAATCATTGGAATGTGAGAGGAACCACAAGAAGAAGGTCATAAAAAAACAACAACCAACTAAGATAGGGGAATAAGAATCATTACAATGCTACATAGTATGGCGATGTGTGTGGGACTAGGTTTCTCTTTGAATTGTGTGCCTCTCCTCCCACCAAAAACACACATGATCCAAGGTGGTGAATCCTAGCTCTCATGTATTTATTTATCTCAGTGGATTTAAAGGTTAGCAAGAATTTAGCATATGCATGAGTTTCTTGCAATCATTACTAAATGGGCATAGGTGCTAAGCACACTATATTTGAAGAGTTGTGCACATACAAACTTGGTGCAAAGCCCATAATTCTATAAAAGCACACACATATTTATAGTAGTATCATTACATTTTGACAACTTGACATCTTGTTAATTGTAACATGCAGAGCCAAGATTAGAGAAGTTGGGGATGGGCATTGTCATTGAACATGGATGGGCATTATCATTGAGCATGAGGTAGGTCAAATAACTTACACATGGTATGGTTCTTATCATCAAGGGTACAAATTTTTAAATTATTCCATATTGGATTGATGTTGAGCTCACTACTCCATAATTCTCTTTTCTATGACCCAAGTTTATTGCCTTCAACATTGTGATGGATTTATTTACTGTCACTCTACCACATGTCTTCTTCATATAACTCATTCATATCATCAATGAAAAATATTTGTTCAAAAAATGTTCCACTAACTACTTGATGATGATATCATATTGTAGTCACACTTGAGTGGAGATAGCATGATATACCTCTTATCTTATCGCTCTTTTCCTTCCTTGAATCACTTCAACATTCTCATTCACCCATTGATTGTTATACTATTTTTCTTGTTATATCAATGATAAGGTGGACTTCCATTTTAACCATTATCATGGAATTAATATAACTATAAATCATTGTGGAATATAAGCCTTAGTTTATATGTATTTTCATCAAAATCCATGTCATTAGTCCATAGGTTCAATGTCCATAGTACATACACACTAACAACAAGGCCGCATAGTGGCAATTCTGATGCAAAATAGGGATAGCAAATATCCAATATCATCTTGGGTATAAAGAAGATGATAATTGTTGTAACACCCATTTTGCATCTTATTTACTTTGTCCACCTAGTTATAAATGGTTGACTTCTTTTATATTACAAACATCATGAGACATTATTATGTTTGGGTGTATGCCATGATCATATTTTGAGGATTTCTTTGGATTATGCACCTTTGATTGTCATAGGACATTGGATTGCTTAGAACATGTTATATATTAATTTGGCTTAAAATAGATGTACATGTTTAATTATCTTAGAATATGTAAATGTGTTGATTGGTTATCGTGATGATGGTATTCTTTTAGTGCTTATGTTATGTTATGAAATGAAAGATATGTTGTTCAATATTTGAAATCATATGGTCTTTGTGGAACTAACATGGTTATTGAGAAACACTTGTGTTACAAGACTATGATCTTAGGACCCACATTGACCTAGATTAGATGTTCATAGTAGCCCAAATTAATAATAATGTTGTTGTGGAAAGCATACTCTAAGGAAAGACTCTTTATCAATGAGGAAAATAGTGTTTTAGGACTTTGTGAGGCAAGAATCTAGGAAATAAAAGTTTATTTTATGAAATATTGTTCCTAGTTTAAATATGGTATAAGGCCCAACGGGGTTGAGGTAAAATTAATAATTTCCTATCATATGATATAAACAAATGTAGCGTTGATCTTAATTTTCCCCTAAATCCTATTTTGTGACTTCCATAGGGTCTCAATTCAATGAAATTGTGTCATAGCACGTGAATTCATGGGATATTAAAGAATACCCCTAATTTCAATAGATATTGATAAATGCCTCCCAAAATCCTTTTGTTCAAACCCCCTACCAATACATATTTCCAATTATAAAAGAACCCTCATTTTTACTAGATACCCCTTTTTATATCCCCTAATACCTATAAACCCCCCATACCTTGCATTCCCTCCTAATATCTACAATATATTGACTTTAATTTTCACAATTTTAAAATCCCCTTTATGAATGAATGTGATAAGATATTGGTCAACAAGGTGAAGCCCCCATGGTGACTTCCAACTACCTTTTTGGTGGGATTAATGCCAAAGTTAATGGAGAGGGAGAGAAAGTAGGATAAGGGGGAGAAGAAAGAACCTTTAAGGGGTTAGAGGATGAGGATGGGAGGAAAACATGTTGAGGAAAATATTATAGTTCCAGTTCAATTAGTGTGAATAGAGAAATTTCCATTAGGAGTATTGGTTTTTCAATATTGCATTTCTCTTTAGCCTATTTACTTTGGGAGGGGAAATTTTTATCATCCAACCTATGAAATGATTGGAGTTGTTAAGAACTATTTGAAACATTGTCTGAGTCAGTAAGATGAGTTTGGGGGTGTAACTATCTCAAGGGAAGTACTAAAGAAAATTTATGCCTAACATTATTTTGAAAATAAATCCATTGTTGGAAGTGTCATCATACCAAAGCTAGAGTGGGTAGAGTTGTTCCACACTAGATCGTTGAGGGTAAAAGTGTTGTTGTACCTAAAATCCTCTCCACTTCACTATAGCTTGTATCTATTTTATAATTTGGATGGTGGTTACTATTGTTGTAAATGTGTTGAACCTACATAGAATAGATCTAGCTAAACAATAATACACACATTTGCAGAGAAAATTGGAGAAAGAAGAAGGAGAGAAAGAATAAAATAATTCTCATTAAACGTTGTGAATAATGAATAATTTACACATGATATACTCTATATAACTCAATGATTTCGACTGGAGGATAACCAATGTGCCATAGTGGTGGTCTAGAGTGATTTGGACACACACCAGCAGTTACAGGAGTGAAATACCACCTAGTCTAGTCTCTCAGGCAGTTACAAGAGTGCACTACCACCTAGTTGAGTTAACTAGTCAACTGGTCTTCAATTAACTGACTGAACAAAAAGTAGTGAGGAGTTAAATTAAGGAATCAAGGCTAATGTGCCACTCTAGTGATGATACCAAGGCAATTTTGAATTAGCATGGTGATGTTCCCAATGTTGCATGGTGACAAAACTAATGCAACATCTAAACTCAACTCAACTAGTCAAACTGAAGTGTCAATTGAAAGAGAATATTCTTCAGGTGGAATATTCTCCCCTAAATTATAGGAGACTAGATAATGACTAATTATGACTAATAAAAAAGGAAAAACCTTAGGAAAAAGAAATCCTACGTGTGTGTGAAGTAACTCCAACACCCCCCTGAACATCACTACGGTGAAAATAAAGATTGGGTCCCGACAACGAGGCCATGTTAGTTACCCAAGTACAAAAGAAAAACTGAAAATAAAGTGAGGAAAGAGGGAAAAACTCATGGGAAACCCCCCCCCCCCCCCNAACCCCCCCCCCCCCCTCAAGGTACAATGCATGTAAAAAGAAGAACTATAGTTGCTAGGCAACTGTGTCCTTCACTCCAAGATGACTTTATAGAGAATGGAATTTCTGCTCAGTGAAGGTCTTAGTGAAGATGTTTGTCGTTTGCTCCACTGAAGGAAATAATTATAAGTCGATGATCCCCTCATGTAATAAGTCTCGAATGTAGTGCATGTGGATCTCTATGTGCTTCGTCCGCTGCCTCTGAACTGGATCTTTGCAGAACTTCAGAGTGCTCTAGTTTTCACACCAGATGACGATCGACTGATGAAAATGAATGCCCAACTCAGTGAGAAAATGTTGTAGCCACATAGCCTGAATGGTCATGTTAACTACCCTTATGTACTCTACCTCAGCTGAAGATAGAGAAATGGCAACTTTCTTCTTGCTCGACCAACAGATAGGCCCAGAACAAAGATTGAGTGAGTAACCAGATGTGGACTTGCGATCAATTCTATCGCCAGCCCAGTTGGAATCAGTAAACCCAATGAGATCTAATATAGAGTCTACTACATAATGAATCCCAAAGGTGATGGTGCCATGTACATATCGAAGGATACGCTTTGCAGCTTTCCAATGTAGCTCATGCGACTCCTGCATGAACCTGGAAACTGTGACAACTGCATAGGAGACGTCTGGTATGGAGTGTGTGAGATACAAAAATATCCCCACTAGATGTCTGTATAGTGTGTTGTCAACCATTGGAGTCTCCCCGCCATCCTCAAGTTTGACTACTAATAGGAAAGGAGTCGGAGCAGACTTGCAGTCTGTCATGTGGAATATCTCAAGGAGATCTTGTACATACTTGGCCTGAGACAATTTTATGCCCGATGCATCCTGACTGATCTCGAGTCCAAGGAAGAAGTGTAGTGGACCCATGTCCGTCATCAAAAACCTTTCATGTAGAATCCTCTTGACTGCAGCAATCACTGAAGTCGAGAACCCGTTGATCAACAAATCATCGACATACATAACTAAAAGTAGAAGTGAATAAGCCATCTTGAGCATGTAGACATTCGGGTCTGATTTACAATGTACAAAGTTTTGTGACAACAGGTAGGAATTCATCTTGGCATACCATGCCCTCGGAGCCTGATTGAGACCATAAAGTGACTTCTTCAGTCGACAGACCAAACATGAGTCCTGCATAAATCCTTGGGGCTGCTCCATGTAGATATCCTCATAGATATCACTGTGAAGAAATTCATTCTTCACACCCATCTGATGGACTTCCCATACCTTAGCTGCCGCAATGGCAAGGGCCAATCGAATGGAATCCATCTTCACTACTGGAGCGAAGGTCTCATCATAGTCAATACCATGAACCTGTTGAAAGACTTTGGCAACAAGCTTGACTTTGCATCTGCTAATCTGTCCATCCACTCCACTCTTGGTCCTGTAGACCCATCTGCATCTGACAAGTTTCCTCCTAGAAGGAAGGGGAACCAGATCCCAAGTCTCCTTCTCGAGGAGGGATTCATACTCCTCCTGCATGGTGGATTCCCAAAAGGGATTTCCAGCATCCTCGCCATAAGACTATGGATCAGAATACTGAACCAAGAAAATATGTCTAGAGGGAAATGATTCAGTGGCAGTGAGTGCAACAAGAGGCTCCTTGAAATCAGATTGAGTCCTCCTAGTATCGACTAGATCACCAACGAGATCCTCCGCATCTTGAAGAGTAGTCTGTACCCACTTGGGCCTCTTCTCTGGCTCTACAACTGCATCTGGATGCTATGACTCTGCATTTGACTGTACTGAATATGAATCTAAATCATCTGAGTCCTATTAATCAGAACTCTCATCTGAAGAAGAGTCGGCATGTGCATGCTCATCATCTCAAACAGGTGAAAGAGTGAAGGTGTCTACATGTGGTTGTTGGGGTACATGCGAGACACTTTCCTCGAATTGGACACTACTCTAAATGATGAGCCTGTCCGAGGAAATATCAATAAGCCGATATCCCTTCACACCATCGGGGTATCCAACAAAAATGCACTCGGTGTTCTTTGGATCAAGTGCCTTCCTCTTTTCAGAGGGAATCCAGGCCCATGCACGTGAACCAAAAATGTGAAAGTGGGCCACTTCCGGTTTGAGGCCACTCCAAGCCTCATAGGGGGTCTTATCCTTGACAGATCTATGGGGAGATTTTCTTTGGATGTATGTTTCATAGTTAAGTCCTTCGGCCCATAGTCTCTATGGTAGTGACTTTGCATGCAGCATGCAAGATGCCATCTCCTTTAGAGATCTGTTTTTCCACTCAACAACTCTGTTTTACTACGGAGTGTAGGGAATTGTATGCTGCAACTGAATCCCTGCCTCATGGAAAAGATTATGGATCTCATGATTTACATACTCTCCCCCTTTATCAGTTCAGAGGAATTAGATCTTCTTTCTGAATTGTGTCTCAACCAAGGCTTTGAAATCTTTGAGGTGTTGAAATACCTCGGATTTTTTCCTGAGAAAGTAGATCCAAGTATAACATGAGAGATCATCAACAAACATGAGAACAAACCTCGCGTTACTGATGGATGGATGAGGAAAGGGACCCATAAGGCCACTATGGATCAGATCTAAAGGTGCAGAGGCTCTCTGAGACTTTTCCTTGTCAAATTTCTCTTGAGGGTGTTTCCCGAGAACACATCCCTCACATACTCCCTCGAAGAAATGGATGTTTGGTAGACCATCAAATAATTTGTGCTTGCTAAACTATTACATGTATTTGAAATTCAAATTTCCAAACCTTTCATGCCATATCCTACTACTTTCATGAGCATGAGTAAGCAGTAAAGTAGAATCAGGTTCAATGAATTCAGAAAAAGTATACAATCTAGACCGATGATTTACCTCACCGGTAGCAACCCTGGAGTTGGTTTGCATGTTGTAGATGTCCACAGAATTTGGTGTGAATATGACTTTCTTTTCAATGTCAGAATTCCTCATCTGATACAAAGAGAGAAGGTTGACAGAAAGCTTGAGAACATGCAACACATTCTCGAAGCTTCCATTGGTGAGTTCAATCCTTCCTTTGCCAGTGACTTCGATAGAAGAGTTGTCCCCCATCATAATAGGAGGACCTTTGCATGCATCCAATGAAGAGTATACTTCTTCTGAGGCAGCCATGTGATGTGATTCTCCTGAATCTACAATCCAAGCATTAGGAGAGGAGTTTATGGCAATCAAGGCATGGCTAGAATTGCCTTTCTTGGAATTTAGATCTTCTAGCTTCTTCTTCTTTGCACCCTCGGGGATGTGATCTCCAAGGTTGTTTTGCTGAAGTATTTGAGACATCAGATCTATTTTTTTTTCATGCATGTGGATTCCGAATGGAATCCTTTGTGATAGTACGTGTATTTCTCCCCTTTTCTCCCCTTTTCCCCTTTGGATCCAGAGGCATCGGTGAAGGGTTTTGTGTACACTTCCTTCTTCGTAAGTGCATGAGATTTATGTTTATATTTATCTTTAGAATTTTGATATTTGTGGCTTCCATCATGCATGGTGAGTGCATGCGCCCTTGGGCCTTTGATTGTGCCCATGCTAATGAGCTTGGTTTGCTCTTGTGTCAGGGATTTGATAAAGTCCTCAAGAGAAGGCATATTCTAGGTGGATTTAGAGGCAAATATGATAGTATGGAATGTCGATACAAATACATAGAATTCGGGACCAAGCTTGGAGAGAATGGTGAGAACCATTTTTTTCCCGTCCACCGATTTATCAACCCTGCAAGATTTGAGTTGCGACAGTAAATCCTTGAATTTTGTAAAGAAATCTTGGATATTGTCGAAGCTCTGATACCATGTAAATGTGTTGAACCTACACATAATAGATCTAGCTAGAAAATACCACACACATTTGCAGAGAGAAATTGAGAAAGAATAAGCAAGAGAGAAAGAATGGAAGAATTCTCATTAACTGTATTCCACACTCAAAGAGTGAATAATTTACAATAGATATAGGATACATGAGTAACTAATAAGCCATAGTGGTGGTCTAGAGTGATCTATACACAAACCGACAGTTACAAGAGTGAATTTCCACCTAGTCTAGTCTCTCAGGCAGTTACGAGAGTGAACTGCCACCTAGTTGAGTTAACTAGTCAACCAATCTTTAGTTAATTGACTGAACAAAGAGTAGTGAGGAGTTAAATCAGGAAATCAAGGGTAATGCACCATTCTGGTGATGATCTCAAGGCGAGTGCGCATTAGCTAGTGATGATCCCAATGTTGCATAGTGACAAAACCAATGCAGCATCTAAACTCAACTCAACTAGTCAAACTGAAGTGTCAACTGAAAGAGAATATTCTCCATGTGGAATATTCTCCCCTAAAATATAGGAGACTAGATAATGACTAATTATGACTAATAAACAAGGAAAAACCTTAGTAAAAAGAAATTTTAGGTGTGTGTGAAGTAACTCCAACACCCCCCCTGAACATCACTATGGTGAAAATAAAGAATGGGTCTCGACAACGAGGCCATGTTAGGTACCCAAATAAAAAAGATACACTGAAATAAACGAGGAAAGAGGGAAAACCTCATGGGAAACCCCCCCCTCAAATTACAATGCATAAAATAAAAGTAAAAATGAGAAGGAACAAAAAGTAGTTGCTAAGCAACCTTGTCCTTCACTCCAAGAAGTCCTCGCAACTGTGCAAGTTTGTGCTCCTTGAAGATTTTGTTGAAGATGTAGATGTTTGCATGGATCTGATGAAGTATATGCACCATTGATATGTCCACACATATCCACTTTATCTTCTTGTAATGAAGAATATCCAAATAAATTTTTTATGAAACTTTGAAAACTGTGCGGTCGTTTCCAGAAAAAACGCTGAAATTTTGTTGATTTTAAAAAGATCATAACTTCACTTTCTAGACTTCGTTTCAGACAATTTATTTTTTTGAAATTGGATATTTTACAGAGAGGAATTAAAATATCCAATTTGTTTCTGAAAATTGTTCTCAGAAAAGATGATAACTGAGTCTGATGTGCGCGGCTCCCTTTTTGTCTCCTGAGATGCATGCATTGCACATGGAAAAGTGTCTGCATGTGACCCCTAAGATGCATACCATATATCTTCCACATGAAATTCAAAAAACAAATCTGAAATGGAGTAGACATCATCTTCAATTAATGAGATACAAATTTGTGCAAAAACTTTTGTATAAGACTCTTCATAATAAGAGACTTGATCTTCTGATGGCTTCTCTTCTGACTCTATCTGTTCAACCTCTTGCTTGAAATCTTCACAATATTATTTATTCTCGAATAGAACCTCCAATCTGGTCCATAATTCATTTGGAGCGAATTCTTGTGTGACATCACATACTTGGTGGAGAAGTTTTGGAGAAATAAACAAGCAGATAAATCCTATGGCCATATCTTGTCTATTGAGAAAGTCATTTTTCTCATCGGGGGAATTAGGATCTACTTCCATTACCATGGTTATTTGGTATAAGCCTCTACTTCTGAGAAGAAGTAGAATCTTTGGCTTCGACTCCAAATAGTTATGAGGCGTGAGAAGTATTATCAGTGAGTAAAACATATATTCCATATATTCTGTGTTCTTCAGTCTTCAGTACCTGCAAAAATAATTTGGTGTAGCTTTTGCTTAGCAGTCCGTCAGATCTAATACCATGTAAATGTGTTGAACCTACACATAATAGATCTAGCTAAACAATAATACACACATTTGTAGAGAAAATTGGAGAAAGAAGAAGGAGAGAAAGAGTGAAATAATTCTCATTAACCGTTGTGAATAATGAATAATTTACACATGATATACTCTGTATAACTCAATGAGTTCGATTGGAGGATAAACAATGCACCATAGTGGTTGTATAGAGTGATCTGGACACACATCATCAGTTACGGGAGTGAACTGCCACCTAGTCTAGTCTCTCAGGCAGTTACGGGAGTGAACTGCCACCTAGTCTAGTCTCTCAAGTAGTTACGGGAGTGAACTGCCACCTAGTTGAGTTAACTAGTCAACTAGTCTTTAGTTAACTGAATGAACAGAGAGTAGTGAGGAGTTAACTTAGGGAATCAAGGATAATGTGCCACTCTGGTGATGATAACAAGGCAAGGTGGAATTAGCATGGTGATGATCCCAATGTTGCATGGTGACAAAACCAATGCAACATCTAAACTCAACTCAACTAGTCAAACTGAAGTGTCAACTGAAAGAGAATATTCTCCAGGTGGAATATTCTCCCCTAAATTATAGGAGACTGGATAATGACTAATTATGACTAATAAACAAGTAAAAACCTTAGGAAAAAAAATCCTAGGTGTGTGTGAAGTAACTCCAACAATTGCTTGGGATTTTTTTTTTTTTAAGAACCCTTTAGGTGAGTGAACCATTATGTTCTCATTGAGATGGAGCCTTTCTCAGAGGGCATCACTTGTTCAAGGTGTTTGCATTGGTTGGGAGGAATAATGTGATTTCTCCCACTATTTTTGTTGGAGTTGAAGGCTCATTTGCACTATTTTGTTGGTCATTGTCAAGGTTTGGATTTTAGATAAGTAAAGGGGCCCTAAATGATTCCACTACTATTTTATGTCTTTTTCACTATGAAAGTTTAATTATTAGAGATATAGTTCTTCATGTATTATTGTTTGAGTTAAAGGAGGTTTTCACCAAGTGACAAGCCACCCAGCTGACTCATACTACAATGGGTTGTTACAAAGTAGTATCAGAGCCCCAAGTTCTTACAATTGAGTGCCTTTGGAAAATGAATAATGATTAATTTTTGTATGGATTAAGAGAAGAACCTAAAAGACCCAAGTGATTTTTACTTAGGAGGGGTTATTTGTAATGAAACTCGAGGACATAAACCTAATACAAAGCACACAACTTTCAAGAAGTGGAATATATATATGTCCCGGACTTGAGTATTATCTATATACAACACTTAAAATTTTATTATAATATACATAGATAATACTCAAGCATGGGACATATACATATGCATAAGAATATTTCAATGATACTTGAAACAATGTAATCATAAATTCTTACATTCAATTTCACAGTCTTTAAAATGCCACAATGCAACACAATCAATTTAATACGCTAAAATGTAATACAATCTATGCAATTACATAATTAGACAATACAAATTTTGTTCCACAATGACTTATCCTTTGTTTTTCATTTAGTGGCCCTTTTGTTGCTCTCTATGGCAATGTTACAAATGTTCTCAACAAGGCACTAGTAGTCCCTTAACTAAGGTAACAAAACCTTTTTTAAATACAAAAGCTCCCTCACATATAAATAATGTGATAGCTGAAATTAATACATCTTTAACTCATTAAGACTCCAACTATCTTGGTAGTCTTTCACAATGATATGCTCAACAACAATAAATATATAATAGTGTTAGTAAAACTCAACCAAAATATAACCCAACAAATGCTTCCAATGCAATTACAAGTCTCTTTCCGTACAAGTTTTTCAAGACTATTAGAGTAAATTTGGGGTCTAAAATGGGCTTCATAAGAAAAGAACTCGTTAATGAGTTGGAATTCATAAACCAATAGAATTTCAAGAAATTGGTTCAATGATAATCACTGAGTTGGATCTATAAAAGTCAAAGATAATTATGTGTCATGTTTTTATTTGGAGATATTTAACTACATATAAACCTCACGTTGGTTATAATTTTGATAAGATCATTTCAAGATATGACAAATATCTTAAAATAGTAAATATGAAGTATTTATGTCATGGAAGCTTGAGACTTGATATATATAAAATATATATTTAATATTTAATAAAAATTTTATTTGTTGTCTTATTCAAATGTACAACAATGTGTATAAATACACGTACATGAGTAGAGTCACGTCTTTTTGTCTAAAAAGATGTGACTTTAGATTAAAAGTAATAATTATTACATTAACGATTTAATTAATAATTAATGGCATTGTAATATACACAAGGTATATTACAAGTCATCCCTCCTAAAAATAAGCTTTGTCCTTAAAGCATATGTAAAGTCGAATCTTCACTAATTACAAAGTTTTTTTAAAATATATTCACAATTGTTTCCAAGTATTAGGTGCTCTACTAAATAGCTTTCACATCCTTAAAATGTCGTTTTTCTTGTTGTTGTACATGAAGGAGTAGGGTATTTTTATGCCCCAAGATTCAGGTAAGTAGCATTTGGACATAGTACACCTCCCATGACATTGTGCAAAAACACATACTGGTTTTTATTCCTCAACAACCTGTATGGTAGGGTTTCCATAACATCCATATTCATAACTTATGTGTCTACCCTCCTAGAATGCAATCAATTCTGTAGTATCTTTGAAAGTGTGTGTAGATGTTTGAACAATTGGAGCAACAATTGCATCGATAACTATATCACGTCCTGTCTTTTCACCAGAATGGACAATGAGGATTCAAACGAGGCTAACAAAGTCCTTTTTCTCAGATCTGCACATTGTACACAAATTTCTATGACGAAACCATTTGATAGTGCACTTTGAATGATAGAGGTGTTTGCATGGAAACTATTTTGCATGTTGTTCAATGGAAAACATTTCTTGACACATTGGGCACATCACTCCATCATATTTTTCACTTTCTTTGCAAAAAATAACTGTTGGTAGCTCATTGACTGTTACACGAAGACTATTGGGTCCCTCTTTGTCCTCCACAGGACTACTAATTACTCTTTCCAATAGCTCATTGACTGTTGATATTGAGAGGGGGGTGAATCAATATCAAGTACATTTTTTTGTTTTCAACTTATACTTCAACCAGATTATATATTCAATTATATCCAATGAGCAATGAACAATAGTAGAAGAGTTACACCAATACACCACAATACACCATGCACAATATATGAGAAGTAATCAATAGTTATTGTTCAGGGGGAATTAATGACTTCCAAAGGTAGCTACAACTTCCAAATATAAAGGGAGGGATAAACCTCCAAAATGAAGATACTCCAATATCAAGAGAGAGTTTACCTCTCCATCCTTTCCCCTTCCTTCCACCCAAGAATATATGAGAGATAATAAAACTTTACATTAAATTATCACCATCAACCAACCAACACATAGAACCTGATAATGCTTCCTGAGAGTTCTTCAACTTATGCAATTCTTCACTTCTTGGAATACTTTGATCCTATAGATAATATCACTCAATGTATTCTCTGAAACTCCTCCAATTTTCACTCCTTGAATCCTCCCAAAAAAGGAGTTATAGAGAAAATGGTAGACCTTATTCAATTCGGGTTTATTCAAGAGAGCGAACTTGTACAGAATTCCCCGCATTCAATATTTAACATCAGATTCTGAAATTTGTACACAAGAAATTACAACCCGTACTCTTTCCAATGAAATTGGTCTCACTTCATTTGGATTTTCTATGAATATGTTATGATGTTTTTACCCGGAACACCTGTTTATGACTAGCTTTAGGACTAGTCAAAAACCCTATCTTCCATAGAGTGTATCTCCAAAAATGTAGCGAATAAAGAGATGCAAATTTTACCACACGTACCTAGATATGTCTTCTCAATAGCCTTTGAATTTCACCATCTAAATTGTTCTAGAAACAAAGTTATAGTGAAAATGGTAAGATGACCTGTAAATAACATACCTTATAACACATCACCAAAAGACTTCATCCTCCCTTGAAATTTGGCCTTCTTTACTTCATATTTCCTCTGAAATTCGACTTATATCTCCTTGTTCATTAACAAACTTGTATGCTTTTAAAATGAATGTATAATGATATGTATTTATACCCTTTATGTCACTTCCTTTTAACATTAGGGACGACATATAGTTTTTTCTTCAATTCACATTGTAATCTTCAAAAATTCATTTCTCCTCAATTGTGAGGATCCATGTGACGTGCCACATACCACCGTAAGTGGAACGACTTATACTATCCATCCATGGGTGTTGTATATGCATGTGTAATTTCCTTCATGTCTATCTACTTCGATCAACTGTAGGGTCTAAAATCTAATGGCTAGGATTGACATCAATGACTACAACCAATGACTAGGGTTGACATCAATGACAACAACCAATCTTCCAACAATCTCCCCCTTCGTCATTGATGGAAACACTCATGCTCCCCATGTCCTCGTGCTCCTAGTTTCTCCCCCCCCTTGAAATCAATGGCAAAGGGTGGGGATGCTCCCCTTGACTTTAATGGAAAAATATAACTCTCTTCTTTGGGGATGCTCCCCCTGAACATAGAGCACTTAATAACACTTCATTTTTATGGTCTCTTTCTTCCTTGGAGATTTTTTGTGGATCTAGGACATATATTTTACTTGGTCTTCTTGTTGCAGTTGCAACCAATATTCCTGAGCTTTCTTCTTTGATTTTTCATCTTTGTGAGTCAAACATGAGAGTATATCCTTGATCACACATTTTACTAACACTGAGTAGATTATGCTTCAAGTCTTCAACCAATAGGACATTCTTTGCTTTTACATTTTTGCTTCCAAGCTCTACTACACCTTTTCCAAGTATTTTGGCATATGATTCATCTCCAAATGAAACATTTCCACCCTTTCTCTTCAAGTTGATGAATTTGTCTTGATCCCCAGTCATGTGTGAAGAACATCCACTGTCTATGTACCATTCATCTTCTTCTTTACATTCTTTAACGGTCAATGCTATTCGACAATATTTATTGTTTGGAATCTCTTTCCTTCTCCATACTGTGGTTGGCATAAGGACATTTGACATAGGAGCATCTTCATTCATATATCTTCAATCTCGTGCTTTGTGACCAAGATAATTACATTTGCAGCATACAATATTTTTGTCCATCAATGAGGAAAATGAATTATAACTTATGTTGACAATCCACGATTGTTTCCATATCTTCTATTTACACCATTATGTTTCTTGCATAGTTGTTCCTTTCATTGATTCTGCAATTAATTTCCTCATGTCCATATTTTTTGCAAGTATAACAATGACCAAGAAAGAAATTTTGATACCTGGGAATAAGTGACCTTCTTTGTGATGTATTCCATCTGGGTTCATGATATACTCTTATGTAGTTTCTTTCATACTGATTGAAGCTTCTTTGAAATCTGAGATGTTGTAATTTTCTTCAACTTCTTCTTCTGCTGCTGCTTCTTCCCTTGCATAAAGGTCTTGTAGCTTGTCCCAAGATGTTTTACTGATGCACATGATCCCACCTTGGATTTCACTAAATTTGTCAATCCATCCAAGATGGTATCTATTGCCAATTTGTTGTTCCTTCTTGCTTCCTTCTAAGTTGCAATCTTTGATTTCTTCAAAGCCTTGTATCCTAAAGCAACTGAGAACCAAACATCTGCCCCAAGAGATTTCAAGTAAGTTTCCATTCTATTACTCCATTATTCAAAATTGCTTCCATCAAATGGTGGAATCCCATTTGGAATGTTGTCTTCCATTTCTGCTTAGGATCTTCCTTATAGTGGTTAAACTATATTGAAGGTAACCCAATCTGATTCCAATTGTTGATACCGAGAGGGGGGTGAAACAGTATCAAGTACAATTTAAAAAAAAAATCAACTTATACTTCAACTAGATTATATATGAGAAGTGGCCAATAGTAGAAGAGTTACACCAATACACCACAATACACCATGCACAATATATGAGAAATAATCAATAGTTATTGTTCAAGGGAATTAACGACTTCCAAAGGTAGCTACAACTTCCAAATATAAAGGGAGGGATAAACCTCCAAAAGGAAGATACAATCCTCCAATATCAAGATAGGGTTGACCTCTCCATTCTTGCCCCTTCCTTCCACCCAAGAATACATGAGAGATAATAAAACTTTACATTAAATTATCACCATCAACCAAACAACACATAGAACCTGATAATGCTTCCTGAGACTTCTTATACTTCTGAAATTCTACACTTCTTAGAATACTATGATCCTATAGATAATATTACTCAATGTATTCTCTAAAACTCCTCTAAGTTTCACTCCTTGAATCCTCCCAGAAAAGGAGTTATAGAGAAAATCGTAGACCTTATTCAATTCTGGTTTATTCAGCAGAGCGAACTTGTACATAATGCCTTGTGCTCAATATTTAACATCAGATTCTAGAATTCATACACAAGAAAATAAAGCTCGTAATATTTACAATGAAATTGTTCTCACTTCATTTGGATTCTCTATGAAGACGTTATGACTTTTTTACCCAGAACACTTGTTTATGACTAGCTTCAAGACTAGTCAAAAACCCTATGTTCCATGGAGTGTATCTCCAAACTCATAGCAAATAAAGGGCTGAAATTTTTACCATAGGTACCTAGATATGTCTTCTCAATAGCCTCCGAATTTCACTATCTGAATTGTTCTAGAAACAAAGTTATAGCTAAAATGGTAAGATGACTTGTAAATAACATACCTTAGAACACATCACCAAAAGACTTCATCCTCCCTTGAAATTCGGCCTTCTTTACTTCAGATTTCCTCTGAAATTCAAATTACATATCCTTGTTCATTAAAAAACTTGTGTGTGTTTAAAATTAATGTATAATGATATGTATTTATACCCTTTATGTCACTTCCTTTTAACATTAGGGCCGACATGTAGTTTCTTCTTCAATTCACATGGTCATCTTCAAAAAATCATTTCCCCTCAATCGTGAGGATCCACATGGTGTGCCACATACCACCAGAAGTGGAATGAATTATACTATCCATCCATGGGTGTTGTATCTGCATGTGTAATTTCCTTCATGTCTATCTACTTCGATCAACTATAGGGTCCAAAAGCCAATGGCTAGGTGCCGGTTGACATCAATGACTAGGGTTGACATCAATGAAAACAACCTATCTTCCAACAACTATATCAAGTCCTGTCTTTTCACCAGAATGGACAGTGAGGATTCGAACGAGGCTAAAAAATTCCTTTTGCTCAGATCTACACATTGGACACAAATTTCTACGACAAAACTATTTGAAAGTGCACTTTGAATGATAGAGGTGTTTGCATGTTGTTCAGTGGAAAACATTTCTTGACACATTGGGAACATCACTCCATCATCTTTTTCACTTTCTTTGAAAAACATAACTATTGGTATCTCATTGACTATTACACGAATACTATTGGGTCCCTCTTTTTCCTCCGCAAGACTACTAATTACTCTTTCCAATATCCATAAAGATTGAAGCTTTGTACCATTCTCTGCCAACCTAGTTATTTCTAAAAAAAGAGTTCTGTAAAGCTTCACTACAACATTAGAGCTTGTAATATGAGCCATTGATTCAGGAGTGATCTTCAAGTTATAAATGAACAGTGTTGCCAAATCAAGTTCCACAATTAAATATTCATATGCAACTGGAGAATGTGGCACATCATTTCCTCTCATGTTTAGCAGCCAGACAACTGTAAGTTTTAAACTTGTGAAGTAAAGCAATGCATATCGGTTCTTAAGAAAAACAAAAATTAATCAATGGCTCATACACATAGTACACAAAGATTTATACCGAAAACCCTCAACCGGGGAAAACCTTTCTTATTTTCATTATATCGAATTTCACCATTCACCATACAATATATACAATTTTTTTAGGTATTTCGTAGATACCAAAACCCTAATCGTCAGATGCAGTTGTCGAACCTGACGCGCCAACACACACACATGAAAAGAATATAACATATACCCAACATTCTCCCACTTGTTGTTTTCTTTGCATCCATGGGTCCACAGGGTTATATAGTCAACAATCCAGGGCAACAATGCCCGTTGTTACTCCACACCAGGAGAACTTTTCCGTGCTCACGGACTTTGTCAATAAATCTGCAACATTCTTCAAAGTGTCAACCTTTTCCACAAGCACCTTCTTTTCCTCAACCATGTCTCTCAAAAAGTGATATTGAACATCAATATTCTTTGTCTTCTAATGATAAGCTGGGTTCTTTGCCAGGAACATTGCACTCTGATTGTCACAATCTAATCTCATTGCTTGTTGTACCAACCCAATACCTGAACACTATCTCTGTAACCATGCTTCTTCCTTTCTTGCATGAGTGGCTGACATGTATTCAGCTTCTATAGTTGAGAGTGCCACTACAGCCTGTCTTTTTCTCATCCAACTGATTACTCCTCCAAATAGGTTAAACACATACCCACTTGTAGATCTTATACGATATAGATCTCCAACCTAGTTTGCATCAACAAAGCCATGTATGTCCACCACTTTGTCCAATCCTGGTCTTCCTTGGTAGAAAAATCCATAATTGGTAGTGCCACAAAAATACTTGAAGACCCTATTTACTGTTGTCCAATGCTCCTTCCCTGATTTTGACATATACCTGCTCAAAAATCCCACTGCATGTGCAATGTATGGTCTAGTACAGACCATTACATACATCAAACTGCCAACTGCACTGGCATATGGAACATGGGACATGTCCTCTTCTTCTTCTTGTGTCTTGGGACATTGATCTTCAGATAACTTTACACCTATACGAATAGGAACCTTGACAGGTTTACTTCCATGCATATTAAACCTCTGCAATATCATCTCAACATATTTTCTCTGATTCAACCAGATTTTCTTGTTTGCACGATCTCTTTTAATTTCCATTCACAGAAAGAAGTTAGTAGCACCGAGATCCTTCATGTCAAATTTGGAGGATAGCTGTGATTTCACCTCCTTGATAACATCCATGTTATTTCCTACCAACAACACGTCATCAACATACAACACTACATAAATGAAGTGATTACCAACCTGCTTGGAATGTACACAGTGATCAACCCTGCTTCTCACAAATCCCAATCCAAGGATGTATGTGTCAAACTTTTGGTACCACATCCTAGGTGATTGCTTCAGACCATATAGTGACTTCTTTAGCTTACAGACCAGATCTTTCTTTCCCTTTACTACAAAGCCTTCTGGCTGCTTCATGTAGATTTCTTCTTCCAGATCCCCATGTAGGAATGTTGTCTTCACATCCATCTATTCCACTTCAAGATCAAAAGAAGCAACAATAGATTAAAAAAAATCTAATAGAAGTTAACTTAGCCACATGAGAAAAAATCTCACCAAATTCAATTCCCTCTACCTGGGAATAACCTTTTGCTACTAACCGAGCTTTGTATTTCTTCACTTTTCCTTCTGCATTAAACTTCTTCTTAAACAACCATTTTCTACCAACTGATTTTCTTCCAGCTGGAAACTCAACTATATCCCATGCCTCATTCTTATCCAAGGCATCCATTTCTTCAACCATGGCCTTCTTCCAGAGTTTACTATCCTCTGTGTTCACTACTTCACTGATAGTTCTAGGATCATCATCAGTAATAAATAAAACAAAATTGGAATGGAAATCAGGTGGACTATACCTTTCTAGCTGCCTTCTTTCTCTCACCGATCTCCTCAATACTGGGGTATGAGGTTCTTCTTCTTCTGCTTCTGCTTCATCTTCTTCAGATGATTTAGATTTTGCATCATCCAAATCTAGCGCTATTTTCTCAGGTTCCTCTTTCATTGGTAGGAATTCCTATTTGGACACATCTTTTACCTCTCTAAAAACAACATCCCGACTCTAAACAATGTTCTTAGTTTCTGGGTTCCAAAGCTTATAACCTTTCACACCATCTTTATAACCTATAAAGATGCACTTTTCAACTTTTTTTATCTAGCTTACTCCTATTTTCCTTTGGAACATGTACATAAGAATCACAACCAAACACTCTAAGATGTTGAAGAGAGGGATTATTTTCAGTCCATACCTCGTGTGGATTTTTTCATCCAATGATGATGAAGGTGATCGATTGACTAGGTAACATGATGTACCCATTGCTTCTGCCCAGAATTCCTGTCCTAAATCGGCACTACTGAGCATGGTACTTGATTTTTCCATCAGTGTCATGTTCATACTTTCTGCAACTCCATTCTACTGAGGAGTGTATGAAGTAGTCTTCTGCCTTGATATACCACACTTCTTACAAAATTCTTCGAATTCATTTCTACAAAATTCTCCACCATTATCTATTCTCAATACCTTTATTTTCTTCTCTGTCTGATTTTCTACCAGAGCCTTAAACTCTTTAAATTTATCAAATACCTTAGATTTATTTCTAAGAAAATAAATCCATGTGTACCTTGAGAAATCATCTATGAATGAAACATAATACACAGACTTACCTAGTGATGGAACATGCACAGGTCCAAACACATAATTGTGTATCAATTCTAAGATCCTCTTTGCTCTTGTAGCACCAGATGGGAATCTTACTCGATTATGTTTACCATATATGCAATGTTCATAGAAATCAAAATCCATAGTGAAATTAGACATACCTTCAACCATGCCTTTACTGTGTAGTGTTCGAAGGCCCTTTTCTCCAATATGCCCCAGTCTTTGATGCCACAACATGGTCTTCTTTTCAGGGATGATATTGGTCTTGTCTTCTTTATTTGTCTACTCAAGGACAACAGAACTGTTACACCCATTAGTATAAGTGCTTCCCAACAACTTGTACAGAGTTCCACACCGAACTCCCCTCATCAACACCATTGCTGCTCATACCATCTTGCAAGTTCCCTTTCCAAATACAATATCCACTCTTGCATCATCCAAATTGCTTACAGATATTAGGCTCCTGGCTAGTTTTGGAATTTTCAGAACCCCGGGGAGAGTTCTAATCCTTCCATCTTTTAGTAGCAGCTTAACCCTTCCACATCCCAAGATTTTGGTTGTCAAGTCATCTCCTAGGAATACATCACCACCATCGTACTTTTCATATTCAGAGAACCATTCCTTGTGAGGAGTCATATGGTATGACACACCTGAGTCAATCAACCATACATCAAAGTCTACATGTGTACCTGTAGATGCCAGGTAAACATCACCTCCTTCTTCAATGGAGGTTTTCACCTCTGGGGAAGAGGTACTATCATAGCCCTTTGGTTTACCAACCTTCTTAGACTTGCAATCTTTCTTATAATTCCATGTCTTACCACACTTCCAACATTTTCTCAAAGAGTTTCCTGGAGACTTAGATCTACCTATAGATTTAGGTCTCCTCATACTTCAATGTAGATTGAGTGGTACTACCAATTGCTACAACTAGATTATCCCAAGAGTCTGGCAAAGAGCATAGCAAAGTAATACACTTATCTTCTTCTGCAATCGTAATATTAACAGAGACAAGTTGACTTACCAGAGTATTAAAGGAATTTAGATGTTTTGTCATAGAATCTCCATCTTCCATCCTAATATGATACAACTTCTTTCGAAGAAACAACTTGTTTACCAAGGACTTTGATTGATACAAATTCCCTAACTTATCCCAGAGTTCCTTGCCTGTAGATTCTCCCGAGACATTCAACAACACTGAATCTGCCAGGCAGAGTTGAATAGTACTCCTTGCTCTTCTATCCAACTTCTCCCAATCTTCCTTTGACATACTAGTAGGTGGTGTACTAGTAGGTTGTGTATCAGTAGACTACGTACCAGTAGGATGTGTACCAGGATCCACAACGATCCATTGTTATTTGTCTACAAGAAGGTCCTCCATCTTGAGCTTCCATAGCTCAAAGTTTTTACTGTTGAACTTCTCTATCTCGATTCTAGAAGAGCTCGCCATTCCTCTTTCTACACTCGAATATCCACTACAAAATCTCCCACTAAACCCAGGATTATCACAAACCCAAGATAAACTTTATCTATCAAGACCGAGCCAAACCCTCAACAACAAAGGCATCCCTTTGAAGCCAAAAATGAGCTATGATACCACATGTAAGTTTTAAACCTGTGAAGTAAAGCAATGCATACAGATTCTTAAGCAAAACAAAAATTAATCAATGGCTCATACACATAGTACATAGAGATTTATACCGGAAACCCTCAACCGAGGAAAATCTTTCTTCTTTTCATTATATCGAATTTCACCATTCACCATACAATATATACAATGTTTTTAGGTATTCCGTAGATACCAAAACCATAATCCCTTAATCCGAGATTAATTTAGAAACCCACTAAAAATAGAAAAATTCGCTAAAACGATTTCGGGGCGTTGCCCTGGGTTACTACCCGATGCCGAATGTTGCACATAACCAGGGGATTATTTAAATAATAAAGTGAAGTGACAAAGTCAAAGAGGATTATTTAAATAATAAAGTGAAGTGACAATGTCAAAGAGGATTATTTAAATAATAAAATGAAGTGACAAAGTCAAAGAGGATGATTTAAATAATAAAGTGAAGTGACAAAGTCAAGGAGGATTATTTAAATAATAAAGTAAATGGAGAAATTTCTAATTATGGAAAGTGGTTATAAGTGGGTTAGCCCTAAAATAAGGAAATTGGGTTAAGATGGTTAAAAGGTAACCCCTTGAGGAAGCTACATGAAAGTATAAATATGAGGCAAGACTCTCATTCTAATTACACTTGAGCATATTGAATATCTACAAGTGATTGAGGTAACCAAATGATATCTAAGACGAATTTAAGAGGGAAGGTGAATTAAAGAAAGCCAAAATTCAAGGGATGATAAATTATTTTGATGATGCTTTCTAAGGTATGTTATTTACAGGTCATCTCACCATTTTTGCAATACCTTTTTTTGTAGAATGATTCAAACCATGAAATTGGGAGGCCATTGAGAAAATATATCCAAGTAGCTATGGTACTAATTTCATCTTGTGGGTCGTTGTATTTTTGGAATTACACTTTGCGGAAAATAAGGCTTGTGGCTAGTCCTGAAACTAGTCTAAAACAAGTGTTTTGGGTAAAAAAATCATAACTTCTTCATAACATATCCAAATTCAGTAAGACCAAATGTGTTGGTTAGAGTACAATTTATAGTATTATGTGTAAATTTTCTAGATCCATACAACAAATATTCTGTGCGGGGCATGCCCTACAATTTCACTCTCTAGAATAAGCAAGAATTCAACAAGGTATGCCATTTTTGCTATAACTCCTTTTCTGAGAGTTTCCAAGTAGTGACACCTGGAGGAATTGAATAAAACAAACTGAAGAACATCCTATACTATTTTTAGATCTTTATTCATTATAGGTACATCGTTAAGATTATTTCAAGTTAGGGTTGTTGACTAATCCAAAACTAGTCGTGTGAGACTAAAGTAAAGTTTGATGAAAATGATAGTCTCTTGTTGTTAAAGTTAAGGAAGGTTTGTAGGTCGAGGTACAGGTTGGTGCATGGTTTATGCACTTGTTGATGGTACAAGTTGATTACAGGTTGTTTGGTACATGTTGGTGCATGGTTGATGCACTTGTTTATGGAACAGATTGATTATAGGTTGAGGTACAGGTTGATGCATGGTTGATACATGGTTCAGGTTATTGGTACAGGTTGTTTGGTTCAGGTATATTGGTATAGGTTTACAGCAGTATGTATCACAGTGATAGTGTGACAATGGTTCCATCATTCTACTTATACGAAAGGGTGGTTGGACAGGGCAAGGACAAGTGGTTGTAGCCACCTTCCGGTTGTAGTTGAATAACATAAGGGGTTGTAGCCTCCTTCTGGTTGTAGCTAGAGAATTGAGGAGTTGGATATTCCCTCAGGTTGTAGCCTAAGAAACTAGGGGGTTGGAGCCTCCTTCCAGTTGCAGTTGGAAAACAAAGGAAATTGGTGCTTCCAATGAATGTAATTCTTCAAGACATATAAGAAAAAACATTCTGTGGTTTTCTCACACTTTGGGTTTCCACATAAAAAAATTGGTGTATTGTGTATGTGTATGATTTTTCATTTTTTCATTGTTTATTTACTCTGTAAATATTGGATGATAATTCTACATTGATATAACACTTGCATTATATGGTTAAAAAGGATTAGATTTCTCTATTACTGATTCACCCCCCTCTCAATAATCCAACACTTCCAACTCCAATGAACATAGTCTGATGGCTCATGTTTACAACTTACCCTATTATTAATAAAGATTTCAATCGATCATTAGTCAAGAGATAAACATGTGGATGTTGAAACTTGGCCGAAGTCAATTGGTCCATGTTGTGCAAAACAAATCTTCATATGTGCGTTTATTTTTATTTTTCGTGAGATAGCACTTTTCTCAAGGGAATATTCTTTGATACCCTTCTTATCGAAGCTTTGAAACTCCCCCAATATTTTGAATGCTAATCAATAAGATCCAACTGCACACCCCTAACATTTTTCAAACTTTGACTTTAGACACGAGAATCGAGATAAGAAAATGAATATTCTTCGATGCTCTTGCTTCGAAGTATGAAAAAAAGGGTCAATTGTTTCACTCCGATAGAATCAACTTGAAAAGACTCATACATAATTCTTCATGCTCCTAATATTTCGACACAGATTTCGATATAAGAAATGGAATATTCTTCGATGCTTTTTCTTCGGAGTATAAATAAAAGGGTGAATTGTGTCACTCAGATAGAAACAACTCCCAAAGACTTATACATAACCATTCACACTCCCAATATTTCAGAAGGGAATATTCTTTGATGCTCTGGCATCGAAGTGTGAATACAATGGTAAAAGTTTTTACTCCAAAAGAAATGACTCCAAAGGCATACATAATTTTCTACACCCCTAATCTTTCAACACGCAAATCAAAGATATGAACGAAATATTATTCGATACTTTGTATTGGAGCACAAATTACTCTGCCAACATTCCTCCTTCGACAACAATGACTCTTAAAGACCACAGTTTCAAATTTTCTCTCCTTTTCACTCCGATACACGGATTTGGGCAATATGGGCTTTCTAATCACTATAATGGCATAATGATTATGTGGTTTTGAACTGGTCATAGTACGCATATCATTCAATTTGTGCATTAGGTTAATTAAATACCTATGTTATGACCCTGAAACCCTCATTGAGATCCTATATGTTCGTCATATGTTAAGTAGTTGCTTTGTTTATGATTGAACAACTCTATAACGCCCTAAAAACATTGATTTCTCTATATTCATAGGTTTCTTGTTATTTTGAATAACATTATTGAATTATTTTTCGTTATTTAGGCAACTGATGATTCATCTGTTAATTGCAAGACATAAAGAACAAGCTATGGCTAGTCAAACGACCTAGAGATCAAGGAATCAGGTGCCTTCTGCTTCAACTTCTGTGCCTGAAACTTCTTCCCGCCAGGTAGAGGTTTTAGTGATGGACATGACTTATCATATTGGAAAAGATCATTCCCTAATATATGACGAGATATAAAGAATATTCAATACTAGAGACTTTCCACATGAAGATGAAGACCTCAAATCATACCAAAATATCCAGAAGAGAAAAATTCACATAGTAGTTGCATGGCTTGCATTATTCCCTTACAACAAAGCATCCCACTAGTGTTTTAAGTAGTTTGATCCTAACACTGCCACAATTTTGAATAAATTCGGGTGACATATATCATCTTTGCGGCCTAAATATGTTAGTACAAGATATCACCTTCCTGGACCTATGTGCTCCCTCAATGATCCATTCCTAAAGGGGTTTGCTCAAAATAACAAAGGCCTAGCCAAGTTAATGAAGAATTGGTGGGTAGACGAGGACATAATTTTCAAGCAAGGGAAAAATCTTATCCCTACACAAGATTTCAAAGCACCATACAAAATGATGATAGCAATGTTGAATCGATTATATGGAGAAGAGAAGAGCACACATTTTCAAACAGATTGCCTACCTATGGCTCATACCATTGTGAAGACAGGACAAGTGTTCAAATGGGCAGGGCTGAGATATTGACTTTCAACATATGTCTCAATGTGAAAAATGTATCAAGGATGAAAAATCCATGTTTATACATGTCAACTTATTTAATTGATGTCATATGTTCCTCAATTCTATTTCCTAACGTGGGATGGAATTGGGATCTAGATTAGCTTCATGTCCATGTGTATTGCTCCAAGCCGTGGGATATAAAATACAAGAGATATTTATATGACATTAATGATAATTTCCTCTCCCCTCTTTACACTATTATTTTTTGGTTTCCAAGGTATAGAATTTCAAGTGAAGCTAGAGTTGGGATGAAAGGGATAGTTGTCTGGTATCTAGGAAAATATTATATCTATGTCAGAGTATATGGCACTACAAGATCCCCTCATCTTTTACCATACTTCGTCCTAGATCACCTTTTAATGAGAGAAACATCCCATCAAACCATAAGAACAACAATTACTTCCTTTCTCATGAGCAATAGTAAAAAAAATTGGCCTCTGTTTCTTGTGCACATAGGAAACTATAGTCTATTAAATGAACAACATGCTAGAAAAGAAGTAGAGGCTCTATAATATTTATGTTTATTCCTAAGAAGTGTAAAATGACATGGCCCGCATGAGTTGGAAGTGAGTCATGTTAGATCTATGGCTCTTAATCATTCTAATATTCATGTGGAAGATTTTGATGAAGACAGGTTCAAAGGAGTTTTGTTTTATGAAGAGGTATTACAAAAATTTCCCGATGATGGTGCCAAGAAAGAACTCCAAGTTGAACAAGAAGAAATGAAGATGTTTCATAAAAAACAATTTCTAAGATTGTTGCAAGAGGATCAAAATAAATTAATCAGTAATGAGAAAGAGAAGATCAAGAAAGTTGAGGAATTGGAGCAGAAGAGGCTGAAAGCTGATGTAGAGTATTAGAAAAGATAAGCTGAGGAAAAATATAAAAGGAAAGTTGAATAAACCAAGGCATTAATAAAATAATGTGAAAAAGAAGCAATATAAGTAGAGGCCAAAATACTCATTGAAGAAGTTGAGGCCCAAAAAAGAGAAAATGAAAGAGCAACGACTGAGGCGGAAGCTAAAAGAAAGGAATATGAGCAATTGAAGTAGCAGAAGAAAAAGTAATTAAGAGAAACCCCATGCATCCCATCGGCTCCTAATATGGGCATAGTGAACATTTCGCCCCATGAATACACCCCCCTTAATGTTGTCCCGGGTAATACCACCCTTTCCTCACAAATTTTGAGTTTTGAAGGTGTTGTCATGGTTGTTGGAGAATATTACTATGATGACAGAACGAAGAGCATCGAAAAAAGGTCGAACAAAAGGAAAAGGGGAGAATTTGTTAAATCCATGTCATATACAGGAAGAGTTTTGGAATGGAAAGTTAGGCCTGACCTAGAGGGAAATGATATACAAGAAGTTTCTGCTCTCCATGCATTTGCAGGTTTAAATGCTTCATCGGTTCTTGAGGTTACCACTACCTTAAGTGCAGCCCGAACCAGAATCATTGAGCTAGAGAAAGAGTTGAAAATGAAAAAGGATAACATCTCTGCACAATTCCTAAAAGTTATTGAGCAAAAGAAAAAATTTCATAAAGAAGAAATTGAAAAGACTGTGCAAGTTGTAAGGGATAAGCTGACTTCATAATTTGAAAGGGCCACTAGGGTTTCGGATAATCTCAAGACAGAGGAACTGAACAAAGCATTGCAAACCCAGAAGGATGAAATGAATGTTGAATTGAATCAAAAAGAGCAATTGGAATGGGACACCCATTTGAAAGATTTGGAATCTACAAAGGTAAAACTTTGTGAAGAAATTGAATAGATTAGGAGAGAGAATGCAAAGGAGATATCTCATTTGAAAACTGTGCTACATGAAACCAAATAGTTTCTTAAACAGTAAAGCCTTCAAATCAAGGGATTGGAACAAGCCAAGGAAAAACTTGAAGAGGTCCTGGAAGAAAAAATGGAAAAGACTCTGGCTTTGGAAACAATCAAAGCAGAGGCTATTGACCTTAATGAAAATATCAAATTTGAGTATAAATCATTTTTGTGACTTCTAAATGATATGAAGGTTGATTGAGATGACCAATTGAGACTTGAAGACCAAATATATGAAATCAGGGATCAGTACCAAAAGTAAAATGATGTCTTCGATAGGATCGTTGACTAGTAAGGAATATATAAAAATCCCCCAACTACATTTCCATGCTATTCTAGAAAAGAAAGGATAAAAAACAAAGTATTCTTCGATACTTGGAAGCCTTTGTTAGAATATTTCCAAATTGTCCAAAAGACAACATCTAAATCATGTAAAAGATTATGGAATAGTTTTGATGATCTCCTTGAATAATTTGGGATGTAGACAATGTCCCCCATTGATGAAGAAACACTTGCCAAAACCAGGATAGTTGAGGTGCAAAAGCATAGGGAAACTAGTAGGGTGAACATTGAGCACTTAACTGAGGTAAATAAAGAATCTCTGGAAGAGTATCTGTTGAGACATGTCAAACTCATCACTATGGCCTGAGATTTCATTAAACGCACAACACAAGAACTAAAGAAATAAGTGTCCATTAAGGTTTGTGGCGGTGAATTGGATATCAAAAAGATACAGTCAGAGAAGTTACAAAAGATCATTGATATTTATTCACTCTGGAAAGAATATCAGGAACAAATGCAAATGCAGAAGAACCCATGACGATCCTGATTTTTATAAATACTCCACATGTCTCGTCTTTTCTCTTTGTAATCCTAATAAGGGAAAGAAATGTGAAGAGTCTCTTTTGTAATCTTCTTTTTTCTTATGATCGAATCTCAAGAATGTAAATAGTCACCGAATAGTTATAAGAGGAATGATTGTAAATGAGAAAGGGATTTTGTATTCGGATTGTATCAGGACAATACTATTACTGTATGTGAATTTGAACAAGAGACACTTTGAATATTTTGGTACAAATGTGTATGAATGAGACTATTTTGTTTATGCATGTTTATTTTGTGAATGTGTGGATTTTAGTTTAATGAACTATTTCTAGACTATTTTATGTATGTCCACAATTGCCATTATTTTCATATCAAGTGCAGTGACAATATGATAAGTTGGTGAATCAATTAGTTGTGTCTGACTCATAATATTATTAAATTCTCATATTTCTTTCTTTTATGAATTATTTTTGTGCAAGTACTATAATGTTTAACTGCACTTAGTTTTTATATCTTGCTCCTGATCAAGATAGGATGGGATAGAATAGGAATGCATCTTAGGAAAATAATCAATCATTGTAGTCTAGGTTAGTTCTCTAGAATTTTAATTCATCTGAGAACATTCTATTCTCGGATTCATATTTAGATAATTAGTTTAGATCGGCAACCAGACCAATATTCTGGTCGGAAACACTACCCCAAACAAGAGTGGGTCTAATTGGGACTTGTCATCAGGCATTCTCTCTTAATTGCTTGAACAAGTCTTTTAGGACCGTCAACACTTCTTTTGCAAAATAATTCCATATAACTTAGCTAAAATGGGGCTAATCATAATGGTCCTATAATTAGAGGGATTGTTTTTATCCCGACTTTTAAAAATAGATACAATGAGTCTTTGAGTCTAGGGTTTAGGGAAGCCCTGCTTGACTAGTAGATTGAAGAGCTTATGAACATGAGGAGTGAGGATATGCCCTCCAATTTTTAATATTTTTTCTTCGTAGCATTCAATGTCCTTATCTTTCCCTTTTGTGAGTCGCTTAACCCCAAACCCTGTGTCTTGTATAGAAAAAACGTATTCCTCTATAGAAAGGGTTTGAATGTTTTCAATGACATTCAAGGATTCGTACATATTTTTAAGGTAGGAATTCCAGTCCCTCAAAGGAACCATATTTTTTTCTTTAGTTTTATGAGTCAAAATTTGCCTCCATAATTTCTTAGGATCTAGCTTAGATAACTGCAAAAGCTTCTCTTGCTTTCTATTTATATAATACATTTTTTTCTTTTTAATTAGGACTTTGTACCTATTTATCTTGTTGAATTTTAAGGGCTCGTTAGAAGCATCCCTAATGAATTTACTAACAATCTGACACTCTTTATGATACCAAGGGTTGGCCCTTCTATTTTCCTTTTTACACAACACTTTGATAGAGAACTTGTTAATGGAAGTAGGGAGGGTTGTCGTAAAATTATGATAGATGTATTCAATATTGTCCTTATTTGATAGGAGATTTAATCCTTTAGAAAATATCATCTTTACTCTTGTTGAAGATCAAGTGCTTTTGGTTATCAAAACTCTCTTCAATGGTGCTTTTGTGCATGACAAAGTTTAGAGTTAAGTTAAAGGTCTGTGATCAAAGTTAGGCTCATGTTCATTTAAGATGTCAAAACTTACTATTTGGTTGTATATGGGGATATCGTATGTCACATAATATATGCCACTTTTGTCAAACCCATGAATACAAGTCATTCAATTGGATTTGTCAATTGGGTTTAGCTTGGGTGGTTGGGAGGAATTTGTTATCCTCCCCACCTAGGTTCAATTCCCGCAAAGGACATGTTGAGCTCATAACAAGCGTATTGTGTAATGGATTTGAGCCTTGAAGATTCTGGGGTTTACCCTTGGTACCATCCTTGAAATGAGAGGAAGTACTCGAGGGTTTTCCCTAAGCAATGTAACCTAGAAAAGAAATTCATCTAGTTGGATTTTTCCCACTCCATTAGACCATTGCAAATTATTAGATATTGAGAACTACAAATCTTGATTAGCTCAGTACCAAACAAATTATCAACCATGTCTTCAAAGTTTATTTTGTATCTGCTAGCTGAACACGTTTCTCATATAGTCATAAATGATTAGGTTTGGAATCATTGCTTAAAATAATAGCTTGATTAGTTGTTGTTTTAGTATTAAAGTCTCCTAGAAAGAGGATAATGCCTTCATTTCTTAGATTGTTTTTTTGTTTGTAAATAAAAAAGAATTCTATTACCTTGTGTTAGAAAAAATTACACATGTTTGAGTATACACTAGAGAACGCCACATGTTCTGCCACAACAGTTGAAACCAGAACGCGTGGACACTATTGCTCATAAACCTTAAAGATACATTTGTCAAAAACATGGGGACTTGCCACATGTTCTGCCACAAACGTGGAAACCAGAACAGGTAGTGGACTGAGTGCCCCGACCAACTAGTGAACCAGAACCATAGTTTGTGATGCACAAAAGACTTAACACTAAGACCATAGAAAAAACCTGTAAGACCACTAGACATGAGGCAAACCCGAGTATCTATCCTGGTGAAGTCGGAAGACAAAAGGTTAGCAACAAGTCGAGCATCGAATTTTCATAGGCTTGCTTGACAGGGAGTCATACAGGACGTCCAAGCATTTGTTGAGGGTGTGTTGGTTGTGTTGTTTCTCTGCCAAATCCTTGCGCATCTCGAAGATCAAGACTAGGTGGTCTTCCGTGAGCCTGCAAGAGCTGGGAGTGGGGTGAGCATGTTCTTCAGTGTCATCTTCTTTCCACCATTCATCTCAGTTTGTTCCTGGGTCGTCTTCCATGGTAGCAATGGAAAAATCCTTAGCAAGGGAGAATCCATAGTAGGGTCCTCTTCCACAGTAGCAACATAATTCTTTCCATAGTGCTCCTCCTGAAGAGGGATTTCCCCTTCCACAATGCAGCATGTATCGACTGGCTCCTGGAAAATCAAAGGGGTGGTGGTGCAAGTGGTTGACCGTTGTTCCAAGGTAGTCGTCGGTAAAAATGGAAGGATTTCCTCCCAGTTGGGCGAAATTTCCTCTTCCACCAAACATCCTCTATGGAGACCCTCTGTGTTTGATGGAAAAGGCTTTGGTTGAGTCGCCTCATGCCAATTCTGATCAGAGGAGGGTGAGTGGTCTGAATTGTCACTTGGGATGAGAGTGAGAGAGGTTGGTCTTGGGCGTTTGTTCCTACCAAACCGACTGTAATAGGTTGGCCCTCGCTGGGACTTACCTCTCTCACGAGGCATGGCTAAGAAAAGCATAGGGTGAATGGAATCAACAGTGGTGTGAACATGAGACGAAGGATGGAAAGCCAGGGTATGGAACAAAGCAAGCAAAATTAGACCGTGAACTGTGGAAAATGCCCAATATAGGACCCCTCGCAGGACGATAAGAGCGGGAGGATGAAGAAGGTGATGGCTCGGGTAGCCATAAGTGTTGGAGTAATGGCCATTCGTTGTATCGTACTGGTGCCGAGGAGCCGAACCTTAGTCTTCATTAAGACCCAACACACTAAGCCTTGGCATAAGTGAAAGCTAGACATCACGACTAGACAGAGGAGGAGGGTGTCGACGAGGGGCCTTAACTACCCTCGTATCCACTCTAGTTGTTGACACATGTGCTCCATGTGTCACCGCATCCGGGGATTCATTTCTTAGATTGTAAATATCATGTTCTAAGATATTATTAGGACAATTTTATCAAGATTGTTTTTCTTATAAAAGGTAGAATTAATAGGTACAAAATAACATATTTCTATACAAATCTTCTTAGTATTAATATCTAAAATCCCCATCCAGGTATACTCATTGAGATGGTTTTTCTTATGAATCCTAATGTGAAAAAAATGCTCCTTTATATAATAATAATAATAATAATTTAATCAAATATAAATGCAAACATAATTAAAAATATCTTCATAAATATGAAAGAGAAAGATTTGATTGCACCGAGATTGAGGTGCTCTACAATCGAGATAATGTTGCATTAATTTTTTTTTGTAATTAAAGTTTTCTCGATTAAAAAAATAACAATAATAAAAATAAAGTCCTCTTAATTAAAAAAAAACAAATTACACCCTTGGATATTACACCTATATATAGTTTATAATTACATATGTATATTAATTCCTTCATATTAAATATTAATAAAAAAAATTACACCTTAAAAAAATTGATTCCTCTATATGCTTAATAAATCAAGGTTTAAGATGGATCTATCCTAGTATACACTCACAATATAATATCAAAATTGTTATTTATAAAAATAAAAAATAAAATTATTAAATTTCTACATATATAAAAATATTATAGATTTACATATAAATATTAATATAATATAAATATAAATATCTTAATAATAATTAAGATTGTATATTTATTCATTCATATTTCCATAAATTACAAATTATGTGAAGTTAAATAAAATCTCAATTAATATAAATCTCTATTAATGATAATAAAAAAATTATTTAAAAAAAAATCTACTCATGAGTACAATGTACATAATAATTAATATTATTAATATTTTTCACATATCTCTCCATTCCATATTCTACTCTCCTTCCTCCTCGTTCACTTTCAAATCTCATAATAAAATCCTAAATAATTGCATTATATTTGTAGGTAGAACAACTCCATTGCTTTAGACTTTGATAAAGTTCAACAAATCTAAAAGCGTGGAATTTGAATTTTCCAAGTGTAGTTAGACTATTAAAATTCCAATGCTTTTAAAATTTAATGGCTGTTGTGCTAGACTGGATACAGTGAATGTAAATGATATATATCTCTAATATATATCGAGATAATTTCTCGTTGAAAAAAAAGACTATTAAAATTCCAATGCTTTTAAAATTTAAAGGGAATTTGTGAACGGGACAACCAGAGGAAACGCGTGGCACGTACAGATTAAGGACCTTCGATAGTGGGTGCAAATCAATGCCTTCTTTAATTAATGTGACACGTATGCTTTACTCTTGATTCCATTTCAAATGGTGGTTGAGCAAGGAATAATAAAAATTGCAATATAAATTGGAGTACGTAACTATTTCAACGTGTAGTTTAAATGTTTTTAGTGTTTTTAATGTTTTTTAATCAATTTTACTTAAAATTTAGTCATAAATGGTTGGAAGTGTAAATTTAGGTAGTTGAATTGTGTATTCTGAATTTGTTTCGTTTGATTTTGATAAAAAAGTTTAAAAAGTAGAATGTTTAGACAATGTTTATTTCAATATTAGAAGAAATTTTAAAAGATGAACGACATTTATATTTTTTTATTATTTCAATATTAAAGGAAACTCTTCAAAGGGGTAGAGTTTGTAAATGTTGACATATTGTAATAAGATTAGAAGGGTAGACAATCCTTGGAATAGAGGTCCACCTTGATAGGCTTTGAAACGCCTTAACCCTTACTAAATCACGAGATTTAAATATATTTAACTTGTGAACTGCAAGATATACTCCTGGATTATTTCCCACTATTAAAAAAATATTAAAGAAGACTCCAAAGTGGAATTTAAGAAATATCCCTCCTTTAAACATGAAGTTTGGATTCATTTTAATATAAAGTGTCATCATATGAAAAGGCTCGAGAATTGATTAGTATTTAATGAAGAAAACCATGTGTATACGATAGTGGTTGATTTTATTTTTATTTTTATTTATTATTACAGGTTATAAATTAACTAATTTAATGAATGAAATTTCATGTTCATGAATGAAATTTCATTTCTTATGTAATTGTTTTGTGTTAAAGAGTATGCAAGTTATTAATATAATGTATATTTTTCATTTTCATGTAATATAATATATATATATATATATATATATTTTTTTAAGTTATATATTTTTATATCATCTTATTGTGAGTGATTTTGCCTTTATATTTCAACTTCCTGAAATAATCGTGGTTTTTTTTTTTCCATGTTAAGCAGTAATGATGTCTCTTGTTTTTGTTACCTTGCATTTATTTCCTTGTTAGTGTTATCGTTAGTATTATCAATGCCTACAAGGCTTTCACTACCCCTAAACGTTGGACTGATGTATAAACACCTACATGTGATCGTTGGTTAACCCTTGGTTAACCCTTTATTAGTAAGATTAAGGAAGCAAATAGACTTTTGCAATTACTATGAACCTTTTCCCAATTTCTTCAATCCTCTTCCCCTAGTTTCTTCTTCTCTAGTTTTGATCTACTTTGTATCCTTTCTTTTAATCTTGGTGTACTCTAAGCTTGGTTATGACAGCATTATTATTGGTTGTTGTTGTAGTGTGGTTTTATATACACCGTTCAAGGCTGCATCAAGTTGGTACTAAAGCAAGTTGAATCTTGTTATAGTAATTTCAACTTCGACAAAGGGAGAAACATTGGGTAGATGTTGTTTGTCAAAACAATTTTAGTATTTGTTGGGTAGAGTTGCAAAAGAAAAAAGTGGAGCAAGTCCAACTCCAATTGGGTAGATATTATTGGAAGGTTGAAGGTACAGAGATTAAGAAGGGGGTGAATTTAAAAGTGGGCAAATTTGAAATTTGTGATTGTTGAGGGAAGCTCCAATAGTCATGTTCATTGGGTAGAGTTGTCCATAAAATTTTAGGAGAATAATAGTTCCAACAACTAGAAGGTTGGGTAGAATTGTTGAGAAGAGGGTTTTAAGTTGGTTAAAGCTATAATATTGAAAAGAAAGATGCATGTTATAAGTGACAAAATGGATTAGTTAAGAAGTGTCAAAATGGTCGGGGATGATTTTAAGGATGAAAAATTATATTAAAATGTAGAAACATGGGCTAATCTTACTAGTCCTTAATATGCAAAATGTAAAATGTTTAGCGATAGATTTGTAAAAAAATTCAAATTTCTAAGGATTTTATATAGTTTCTATAAATTTTTGGCGATTTTTAAGATAAAAAAAATTAATCTATGGAATTTGGGCGGGCGAATCAATTTTAGAAAAAAAGGCGAATCGTTTTTTGGGAAAAAACATGGAAAATTATCCATTAGCGAAATGTAACCCCTAAAATCATCTACAAAAATGGCTTACTTAAGAAGTGTGAAAATTTAGAGAATTGAGAAAAGAAGACCCTATGAGGATGAGATATTAGAGAAAACTTGTAAAGAAATGAGGAAATTAGTGATTAAGTTGGAATCTTAGAGGAAACCCTGGGGATTAAGAAAACTCTTGGCCAAGATAAATTGTTGAAGATTTTAATAGAAAATAGAAGACCTCTTATAGGAGAAGAGGTTGTAATAGTGATGGAACAATTGTGGAGAAGACTAGATATTGTAGAGTAGGATGAGAAAAGTTGTGTTATAAAGAAATCTAATTTGCAACATAGTTATTGACTTAACGAAAACTGTGACCTCAAAACGAAAACTCTAGCCCTTAAAACCCCATATTTTTGCATTAAAAACATGAAAATCAACCTCCAAATAAAAAAGTGGTGCTACTGGTAGCACCATTTTTTCTAACTGGGTCAAAATTACAACATTTTTCAAGCATGGCCTTAAAAAATCAAATAGTTGCTCAGAAAAACTTTAAAATCAACACCTAAATAAAAAAAGTGACGCTACCTAGAACAAAATGTTTTTTTCTAAACGTTAAAATTATAGCTAATTACGACCTAATTGAAACTCTGGCCTTGATAACAGATCCATACGCAAATAAAAAACTCAAAATGAGATCCTTAATGGTCACTTGAAATTTTATTTACTAACTTTTTTTTAATTAACATTAAAAGATAAATAAAGAGAAAGGAGAAAATCTTCGCATTTTTTTAAATGAAGAAAAAAACACATTAAAAAAAATATATTCAAAACCTAAATTAAAAAAAAAAAAAA
>ML795555.1:207976-219303 GCA_009831015.1 Picea engelmannii
TTCATGCTCTTGTATAACTTAATAGTAAATGACTATATCAATTTATTTTTCAAACTCTACTCGGCTCTTATTATGGGAAAACTTCTTAAGATATCATGATTGAAAATACTAACAAGTATTTTAAGAAACAAATCTAATTCTTCATTTTTATTTTTTTATTAATGGGCAAACTTCCAACATGAAAATATGTTTTCTATAATATTTCCCTCCACCCTCATGATTGAAAACACTCACAATTATTTTTGAAGAAATTCTAATTCTAACTAAAATAGAAGTATTTGTAAGAAAAATTTATTTGTATGGTCTAGGTTTCAAATCTATTATGATTGAAAACACCAACAAGAATCTTTAGAGAAAAATCTAATTCTCCCTCTCTACCAATGAGCAAACTTCCAACATGAAGATAATCTTTCAAGAAATCCTTATTATAGAAGTATTTGTAAGAAAAATCTATTTGTATGGTCCAGGTTTCAAATTTATCATGATTGTAAACACTAACAAGCATCGCCAACCTCCATGGCCAAGCCCCAAGCTCTAATTTCAAAGTACAAAGATGTTTACAAACACTGAGATTTTACGGGTTTCTCTCCCGGTATTCTAACGAAGGTTGCCTACGAAAATGCCCATTAAGTTCTCTTTATCAAACGCCTTACACACTTCTCATTTATAAAAGTATATGGCATTGGTTGGATTCCAACAAAGTTTGACCACTAAAATGACATTTTCCTCAACTTTATATGGCGTTCAACCTTTCACAATAATCTAATTTTCTCTGTTGCGCCCGGGGCTTGGCCATGGAGACTGGAGATGCCAGGCATTGCCAGCCTCCATGGCCAAGCCTCCGGCTCTAATTTCAAAGTACAAAGATGTTTACAAACACTGAGATTTTACGGGTTTCTCTCCCTGTATTCTAACGAAGGTTGCCTACGAAAATGCCCATTAAGTCCTCTTTATCAAACGCCTTACACACTTCTCATTTATAAAAGTATATGGCATTGGTTGGATTCCAACAAAGTTTGATCACTAAAATGACATTTTCCTCAACTTTATATGGCCTTCGACCTTTCACAGATTCCTTACACAAAGACATGGCAAGTCTTATGCAACCTGTAGGTTTTTTAACATACAAAGACGCAAAGCAAATCCAAGCTTGAGTAATGCACATTGTGATATATGTGTTAGTATGTATGTTAACCGTAATTAGTTCTTAATTAGGTCATGTTCAACATCGTTTAGAGAATCGTGTAAATTGGCGTTATTGTTCCTCGTCGTTTAAGAGTTGTGTTAGAATTCGTTACCGTTAAGTAAGGTTGTGACGAGTTTCTGGAGAAAAGAATTGTTGGTGTAATTGAGAATGATGAAAGACGAGAAGCATTCGCTCACGGTTATGGCATCACAGCTAAACCAATAAGTAATTTTTGAGACTGTAGATACCCGTCTCTCTTCCGGTGCCACTCATTTTATAGCCACCGAAAGGTATACCGCCATCAAAAATGTCAAAGCAATTAACCCAAACTGTTCTGACACGTAATGCACAAGTAAGAGTGTTTGTAAACATCTTTGTACTTTGAAATTAGAGCCCGGGGCTTGGCCATGGAGGCCGGCGATGCCCGACATCGCCAGCCTCCATGGCCAAGGTACGAGTGCAACATAGAACAATAGATAATTGCACGACCATGACTCACGGCTAAGGAACAATCCCATTTAAAGTATATTATAACATTTTCATGGCATTATGTATTACCTTGTCCTTTGCATGATGATAAAATTTATAAAATAAACATTTAAGGATTGTTTTTATGATTTTGTTTACAGTAATGATGAGTTCTTTTACCACATTATAAAAATGTGTCATTTTAATACCCCAATTTTAGAATGGGTCTACTGGTAGCAGTACTTTTCAATTTGATGGTTGATTTTGAGGTTTTGGTTTTAATGGTACCAAGTGATAAAAATACGATTTCAAATGATCTCAAAATTTAACGTTTTGAAAAGAAAAAAAAAATCAAAAACATCTGTTTTGTTTTTAGGTGCTAATTTTAAGGTTTTTTTGAGCTATTGTCTAATTTTTTAAGGCATTGTTTGAAAAATGTTGTAATTTTAACCCCGTTTAAAAAAATGGTGCTACCGGTAGCACCACTTTTTGATTTGGGGGTTGATTTTGATGTTTTTATGCAAAAATATGGGCTTTTTGGGCCAGAGTTCTCGTTTTGAGGTCACAGTTCTCATTAAGTTGGTAACTATGTTATCGGAGTTTCAACCTCTAAAGTACACAGGTTACGATCCTGTGCACCCGTCCACTCAACCCTTTTCTTGATGACTCATAACCAGAACCACAAGGTTAATTTAACAGGAAAGACTACCACATTTTTCATATCCATGCACAACTACATATACAGGATGATGCACCATACTTATCTAAACAAACAACAATAATCAGAATAACAACAAATACTCATATGCAACACATAGAAGAATTTATCATATGTCAAACATAGACAAAAGTGCATGCAATAAACAAGACAAGTACACAAGGAACACTTATCTTAAATGAAAGTCACCAATTGCAGCCTTGACTCAAACATTCCTCCCAGCCATAGATATTGTTTCTCATAAGCTTTCAACAACAGGGCAACCTCGAGCTGGGGCTCAACTCCACCAGGGCTATGAGGGTCCTAACCACAAGCTATGCTCAGAAACTCAACAAAATTGCTCAGTCCTAGGTTCCCACTATTGCAACTAGTCTATGATCCCTCATTCCCCACGTACCTGTCACACCCAAGGTAGTGTTCCCTTCTCTACTCACCAGTTCTTCGACTACCCCACTTCGTTTCCCAGGGTTACCAGTAATAGGTCGAACATGAAGTCTCTGAGCCCTGCGACTAATGCTCAACGCACCACGGAAAAATTCTCAGCATAACTCTCACCTAGAGAGTTTGCTTCCGGGTCTAACAACCACTCCACAACATCCAATCTTTCACTTAGAAAGATTGCTCACGGTTTGTCAACCTGACTCCTCGACAGTATCTCTGAATACAACGTCCACAACTCCCTACAATATTCTCTGGGCAGATAGGGTAATAATCGAATTTTCCATACAGTTTGATCCCCTTTCTGCTCACCATAGCTTGCAACATCCCTAATAATCGTAAAAAATCCCCCCAAAATACACTAAGGCTAGCAATATATATTGCACGCCTTCCACTTGCCACTTGTCACCTCCAAAATTAGTTTTAAGACACTTGGTGACCCTCTCCCTATCCTTGGGAACTAAGGATAACATAATAATATATTTGACATTACACTTTTCCCCGAAATATTATAAAATATTCCCTAAGACTTACGACTCACCCCTTTTTTCCTTTTCCGGTGGAGTAGGCTCCTCCATCTCTTTTCATCTGAATTAGTCAACGTGCAACGATGCAATATTATATTAATATTCACGATTATATTTACATGGATAGGCGCACTGGCCTATTTGCGTCTAGGCTCACTAGCCTCATAATTATACAGGATCTCTAGCCTCAAAACATAACATTCATTCTCGCGCACTAACCCAAGTGTGTGCAACACAATGCAATGTGCGCACTTACCTAGGTGAGCGCAACACATAGACTGTGCACCTTGTCCTTGTTAACACTTTTTCGTGCAACACCAAAACCAGGTGTCCATGGCTCACCAGCCTAAATGTTCATTACATTTACACTAAGTACCAATTCGGCTCACCGAACTATATGTACAATTATAAAGGCTTTGGATCATGAAAACTACAACAGATATGGATGATTGAACTTCAAGGGGGAGCTAAGATATGATAGAAGGTTCTTCATGCATTGGAGGAGGTTGGGTCTATATCCACAATTAGGGATGATTATGGGGCAATCTCTTCACTTTCATTGTCTAGAGTGTTGAGAACTTCGAACCTATTTTTGGTTTGGGGCATTGGAGGCTTCTTGGAGGTGGCAATATATAATTAGGAGCATAAGAGTTTTTCTCACTCAGAGGGTGTGTGTCTCTGGAGGTGTTTGGAGGATTTTGTTTCTCATTTTGTTGTTGTCTTTGGAAAAATGGCCATATTCATGGCACACATTGAAATTGAATGGAATTTGTTTGTGATCAAGGCCTTGGATGACTTCCAACTACTTCCAAATCTACTTTTGGGACGCCCTTCTCCAAATCTACTTCCACACAAATCATGGCTCAGGATGATTCCCCTACCTAGGGTTCAACATGGTCTATGAATCTCCCTATAATGTTTTCAATGAATATCATAGTTTTGTTGTTCCATAGGGTCAAGAGGAGGTAGAGTATCCTCACCCAAACTAGTACAATCATTGAGATATATTATTTTGGGTCGAAGTTGAGGGATCGTTGATTCAAGTACATTCCTCCATATCCCATGAAATAAGGCCGACTACTAAATATGAGGTTTCGATCTTCCTTTAGATTGCAGAGGAAGGCGTAGAAACCTTGACTGCAAAAGAAGGTCTGGAATTTTCCTTTAATGAGAGGGAGTCAATTCTTCTATAGCCAAAGTTCATGGAGATAGGGGATGGGAAAAGTCTATTGAACTAGTCTACCAAATCTTGTTCAAATAACACGATATCCTTCTGTATTAGGCCTTCATGAGGGATTTTGACATAAGGGCTTCATCCAATTTATTCACAAAACACTGATGGTGGATTAAGAGGAGATAACCCTTTTTGTTGTAGCATCTACTATGGCCTTGAATGCTAAAGATTTAGATGAGGAGATAAGGGAGGAGCCAAGGCTACTCCCATCCCCCATCACTACCATGAGAGATAGTGTGAGCATAGTCAAGAAACCCATACTAGGGGAATCACCTAAAATATCAGAAATATGGACTTTGATATGCTCAACAATGCATATGATATGGGTTCATACTTTTTTATGTTAGAACCTTGTTGGTGCATATGAAACTACATATATGATTCAATAGGATAATTATAAGGTCCTCTATGAAGTTGGATTGGACACAATCTTTATTACTTGTAAAAAAAAATTATATTGCTTGGCGCCCTAGTCTGAAGTTATGGATATTAGTGTATGCATATTTATATGTTTGTTTAGATAAGTATAAAAAATTATAGCTACTTTTCTCTGCAACAATAATTATGTTTCAATGCTATGGTTTAAATCCTTAATGGAATTTGCTTAGCCATTTGAAAGATGGGCATATGTATTCCCATGGAGCTCTAAAGAATTTATTTGTAATATATAGAGGCTAGGGATAAAAATATTGATTTCCCAGCAAACAAAAATCATCATACATACACTAGAGTGAAAACCTTTACTCAGTTTTGCATTTTAAAATGTTCAAACTGAGAGGGATTTGATCCCTCTTGGTAATTTGAGGTTAAGATGGATCTGGGCTAATATCTATAAGAACCTAATAGATTCATTAATTACAAACATTGACTTTTGATTGTTATATGAGAATGTGTGTCAGTTATTTTTAATTGTTTTCCTAATATCTTGGAGTTATAGCGTAACTTATTATTAATAAGTACATCAAAGGTGTGTTTTAAAGGATAATCTTCTATTGAAATTGTTCGTCAACAAAACTTGTCAACCCAAATTGGTTGTATTGAAAAAACATTTCACCCTCCATAATTGTCCATGTGGCATTTGAATTTAGGGGTTTTATTAGTTGGGTCATCTCTGTGTTTGACTCCCATAGAAGCCATTTATGGAGTTTCATGTCCTCACCTTCTCTTGGATGCCTTGTTGGATCTCGTCGCATTGTAGAGTTATTGTTGCCACGAGCGGTAAATACAATAATGGGGGAGGAAGAGGAAGCCACATTGGAAATGCCAATGATTTAATTATGTTTGATTCATTTTAAATGTGATTCACATAACAAGGTTAAGTGTATAGTTCGTTAATTCGCGGCATCTAATGCCTTGTTTTCTCCCTATTTAATATGAATCATCATTATCATAGAAAAATATAGATGGACCTCCTCACTCGTAGACACGTGTCTAAGTGTGGACTTTATGCTGATGATACATACTCACCCACCAATAATTCTTTTGTTAGTCCTTGTAAATTATTAATTTAAAATTTATGAAGAGAATCACAAAATTGCCACCTTTTAACACTACATGGTGCCCACACAAATTTGAAATCAAATGTTGTCAAGAATATTTTTTTGTGGTAGGAGAGCATTAGCTCATTTGTGAATTAAAGACTCAATATGTCTTAAGTCTCCTAGAGATAAGACACCATATAAAAGCAATATATAACCACAACGCCAATTATGAGTGCTCCCTTACAATTGACGCTGCTCTAAGTTATTTTTGAACATGTAACCAATTACTAAATCAAAGTAATGAGTGGTGAAGACTTGTAACTAACTCCACCACCGACTCATTCTAAAGGATCTCCCAATATAAAACTCTATTTTGTACTTGGAGATCAAATATTATAAGTTCATTGGTCTCATAGTTGTAATTGGTATTTTCTCTTTCTTGTATATTTGGATACATAGATAAGCTAGATGATGTAGGAACACCCTTAGCTCAAGGAGTAAGTTAATCTTGTATAAAAGGACCACCTTTCCTATCATAAATCTAACAAAAAATTGTCAAAACTTTCAAACATGATTATATTTCACCATGATCCAAGTTCTATCCATGCTACAGTGATGTCCCCATGGGGTTTTCCCAATTCTAAATTGACACAAAATGCCAAAAATTCGATCAAACTTCTAAATTAATCGAAACTCTAACTTCTTGTATCATTGAACTCTACAATCTAAGGGAGTTTTCTACACAATTAGATGACTCCCTAACTCAATGGAAACCTCACACAACCAAAAAGAAACAAATATTTTCATATTTCAAAATCTTGTTAAAATTTCCAAAGAGTGCATAAAATCCACTAAGTTATCCAATATCAGTCAAATAATCCATGTGTCTATAATACTATTTTAAAAAATACTCGATCTAAGCAACGAACATACACCCCTACAAAGAATTGAATGTTGTTGTTGTTGTTGTTATTCAAGGTTCAAACATAAAAATAGACAAAGAGAAATAAAAGAAGAGAAGTAATTACAAAGAAGTGAAAAAGAAGAAGATGATGAAAAATAAAGATGGGTTTTGTTTAATTGGAAAATTTGAGGAAAAGAAAAGGTCAAGAGGAAAATGGAAATATCATAACATAAAGTCATTATTGCCTTTAGCGAATGCATTAGAACTCTAAACATCATCCTCAATAGAGGCGAAAACATTTTGTTTTTATCTCACATTGAATGGGCATCTTATGACCACCTTTGTTAGCACATTGACAATTAGCTTTCTAGAAGGCTACTCCCTTTTTTTTAGCACTAAACATATGACTACCAAAGGAACCTAAACTACCAATGATGTAAGATATCATTTTTTGGGATTAACTGCATAGAGTAAGTCATTAATCTATGACCCATATCCATGAGTATTAGCCGCAATTGACCAATAATTCTCATGATTTCAATAGTCCACTTAGCACTCATTGCATGACCAATAATTCTCATGATTTCAATAGTCCACTTAGCACTCATTGCATCAGGTGATGTATTTGCATCTCTCATGTGTGTTAGTTGATTTCATTTCTCCTACCTCTAGCCCTCCAAATCTTTGTCATTAAGCTATTATGGAATAAAAAAATTAAAGGTCCAAGACTCATCCGCACTACAGACCCTCTAGCAATATATCCTCCCCGCTTTCCCTTCAACGTCAACCTTTGCATGTGTCTTGGGTATGCTAATAATTTTGGCAATTGTACTCGTATATATATTTAGGGTACATTGTATAGATGCATGCTTATGGTGAAATATTGTGTACTCAATTCATAACATTTGATATCAGAGCGAATGATTATCAATTGAGCACCTTTAAGAAGGTGCATTTTATAAGTAAAGCCATAACATTTGTTAGAACTTCCATATTCACTGAAACTTTGTTGGAAATAAAACATCATTGAGTTTCTTTGGTCAATTGGAAATAAAACATCCTTAAATCTTTTTGGTAAAAAAAAATTAATAACAGAGAAATAAATAAATAAAATAGTTTGTAAAAGTTTGGGTTTTGAACTAGTTTGTAAAACTTGATAAAACTAGGAAGATTCACTAAATTGCACATACATGAATATTTCAAAGTTTAATTGTAGTGAGATAAGAGATATATGAATATTTGCAAATTGCACATACATGAATATTTCAAAGTTTAATTGTAGTGAGATAAGAGATATATGAATATTTGCTTGTGGTGATATCATTCAAGTAATAAATTGTCTGATTCAACGAATATCCTACAACAAGAAGGTTCTCATATGAGAGTTCCAATTAGATGAGGCCTGGGCGTTTTAATCAATGAAAGAAAACTCGAATAAACGATGAACTCTTCTCTTCCATACAAATCTCTCGTTCATAATTCTTCTTTTATGAGGTTTATCTTTAGCGAAATAATGGACTAATATGGGCGGTGCTGTGTTTGTGTATGTTAAAGTGCACTAGCGAATGTGGTGTATAAGCGATAGCGCACTCATTTCTGGTTGGCATGGGAGCAAACAAAAGTGTATCCACTTCAAGAGCTAGTAGGTGAAAATCATCCATAGAGCTAATACATTTTGTTAATATAAAGAATATAAAATGGAACTTTAATTGTTGTTGCATATATTTGCATATAAATAATATAAAATGGAATTTTAATTGTTGTATATATTTGATGTGAATAGTTATATATATATATATATAAAATTGTAGTATTTTTATGCACTACTTTAAATAAATGTAAAATAAATGAGTGTTTTGAGCTTCATGTAAAATAAATGAGTGTTTTGAGCTTCAAAACACTACTTGAAATAAATGCGTAAATGAGTGTTTTGAAATAAATGCTTAAATGAGTGTTTTGAGCTTCATGTAAAAGGTCCAAAAGTTTTGATTCCTCGAACTAGCTACCTCCATTTTGTACCTCATTTGATGTCTCTACCGAACCAGACATCATAATGTTAACATAACTCATTTGATCTCTCTACCCAACCAGACATCTTAACATTAACCCAAGCTCCCTGGCTTCCAAACTAACATGATTCATCATTAATAATCTTCTTAGCTTATGTGATAACAACCTAACTGAAAGTGCTGTGCTCTTCAGGTCAGGGTTATTCTTGAATCTTAAGTAATAAGGAATTCCTTTCTGCTCATGTCTTATTTCGCTTGGAAAAAAACAGAAACTCTCCATACAAATTGGATGACACAACTGAAAGGTAAACCAATAACTTCAAATGCTAGCGCACTCTAGTGACTGAATTTTCCATCTCGTATGACAGAACTGTTTGGGGAGTGCTGGAAGACTCCCAACTGTGAAAGACTCTAAGAAGATATCCAGCTTTCATTTTTGCTCTAGGAGTACCAGATGTAAGAAGATTATACAGAGAAGGCATTAAGGATGGCAATCTCAACAAGTTATTTACAATTTTGTCACTTCCACTGCAGCACAATGATAGCAAAACAGCTACACAATTCTCCTTGCATTTAGGTGAAGTAGAACCCAATCTTAGAAGGCTGACAATTAGAGGGAACGCAGAGGTTTCACTAATTGCAACTAATCCCTCTAGTTGTGTCACAAGAACAGCGAGAACGGAAACAGCCTTGTCTGTAAGACCAGGTGTGTCATCTGTCAAAACATTAATCAGCAGAGGAACTGCCCCAGCTGTTATCACCCGTGAAACATTTCCATGAAAAAATGAAAGATTAAACAAGGCAGTCGCTGCATCCTTTTTGCCTCTGACAGTTCCATCCCGAAGAAGATTTACCAAGGCTGGAATGGCTTCTGGCCTCTCTCCAATTAATTTCTTATATTCATTAACCGAGGAAAGGCTGAAGAGCGTTGCAGCTGCATTCTCCTTAGCTTCCATACTGCATCCATTTCTGAGAACATTGAGTATGGGCTGTAATGCACCAGATTCCATTATTTTAGTTTTGTTCCTCTCATAAATAGATAAATTTAGAAGTGCGGTTACAGCAATTTCTTGAGCTTTGGGATCCTCTGAAGATAGCAGCGATACAAGCAAAGGTATGGCACCTGCCTCTGCAATGCAAGCTCTATTGTCCATGCTGCATTTAGCAAGTAGTCTGAGTTCATAAGCAACCTGCTTTTTCGCTTCAAAAGGTCCTGTAGCAAGCTTTTCTACAAGAAACGCTGCAGTCATCTTTGCAGCTTCTAAAGCTGCCTTGGTACTCGCGATGCTTCCCATTAAACAGTGTTTCTTGCTTTTTTCTGTTTTTTCAAAGGGGATATTATGGGCATCACAATATTGAATAATAAGGCTGCTGAGAGCGTGATTTGGAATAAGATTTGTGTGCAAAAGCTTCTGCCCATTCTTCGGACAAGAAGAGTGTCCTTCCTCGATCCATCTGGTAATGGATGCTAGCTCATACGTTTGCCCGGTAGAAACAATGACTGGTTCTCTCATCAAGTCAAGTGAGATGGGACATCTGAAATCATCTGGAATAACAAGGGCATCCTCGGACTCTGTTCTAGAAATTCGGTCTTCACACGATGGTTGTAGGTGTGCATCAAATCCCATGTCTGTAACCCCAAATAGGACAAACTTGCAATAGCGCATGAAGCCAATCAAGCTATTAATAATTGAAACATTTTGATCTGCACCTAGCTTGTTCTGATTTCCCATCTCTTCCTCCAACAACTCTATCTCTCTTCGACAATCACTTGCATTTTTCAGAAGCAAATCATCCAAAATCTTTCTGAGTTTAGATTCATTAGGGGTCACCTCCTTCTCAAACTCATCAAGAACAGAAAGCACATTTCTGTGGAGCTGCTCTTCAGAAACATCAATGAAAAGCTTAGTTCTTCTGGCCTGACTGTGAACTAAGTCAATTTGCTCCTTAAAATCGTCTGAGACATCCATCAATCTCAAGGGAAGTACATCCAATGCAGTAGCCATGGAAAGCGTTAGAACATTAAATTTGTTTGATATTTCTTCGGTTTGCATGACCAACCAAATACAACTTGCATAGCCGCTACAGTCCTCTAGCAAATATTTTGTCTTCTGCAAAATAACATATAGTTCTCTGAAGCATAATAATGCAGAGGGAAGCAATGGAACCCCCAGATCTCTGACTTCTTCAAAAAGCATAGCCAAAACCTTAATTTTTCGTGTAATGCAAATTGCATTTCTCCTCTGGCATCCTCTAGGCTTCTCACAACATATTACTTGTTCGGCAAGAGGAAGTAGAGCTTGTAATAAAGATACAGCAGAAGTGTCCACTGTAGGTACAAATACAGGACTTCTTAAAGCCC
>ML795556.1:0-13969 GCA_009831015.1 Picea engelmannii
GCTCAGATCACTTTCTCTTTGGTTTCCTTACGAGACCTCAGAGCGGCCAACGGAGCCGTTAAACTCGTCAGGGTGGTCCATACCAAACGGCTTGGGTTATTTAGACAACCCCGGACCGATTCCACTCTTCCAGTTGACGGATGCACTGTTTCGCCCGTCAACACTACTTTACTTCAAGGTGCTCGATTAATCAATTGCTGAATTCAACCATAAATCAACATTATTCCAAGGTGCCCACGTGATCTAAATAAGTAATTAACATAATAAACATCATTACAACGCACACAATTAATCTAATCACTTATGAAATCATACATCAACATTGTTACAACACGCACAAGTAATCTAAAGGATAATCATTTAGGAATCATCATTAGTCCATAGTGCAAGCAATCTAATTACTTAATCATCAACATCATCCATGGCACAAGGGAGATCAATGCACAATCATTTATACATTAACATTTTTAGTGGTGCAATAAGTAAACTACACACATGAACATTCATACATTGCTTTTACATCATGGCACAAAATAATTATGCATTAAATTTAAGGTGAAAACGAAGTCTAATCTATTAAATTCAAGGCGCAAGAATCTAGTTACTCATCCATTTATTTCGATGTAAAAGGTAATCTAATCACATTAAATTATGGGTGCAAAAGATTAATTACAAGGAAATCACATGTCAACCTTATTCAAGGCGCGCAAGTAAATTTAATTACTAATTTAATCATGCATCACCATTATTTCAAGGTGCTAAAAAGATAACTATCCATTAGTCAACCCTAGGTTTATCATGATCCAATAAAATAAAATAACTTAAACTTAGACAAAATCAACAAACAAGCCCAAGGTTGAGTAACTAAGGTATGAGAAAAAAAATTAATGTTCATAAGGTTGAGAACAACTTTTTAGCAAGGGCATCAGTCAATGCATTGACACTCGTTATTTTAAGGATCTAATATAATTATTTATATAGAATTTAAAACATTATTAACATAGATTCAACCTAACCAAGAAGAAATCTATGTATTATTTATGTAAGCTGTATAAAGAACAAATACAACTCAACATTTTATTTTCTATATAAAAACATAAAAAATAGATTCATCTTGACAATGAAGAAATATGTTGAGCATTTCCTCCAATTGCACGTATCAATTCAATTGTTTTTATAGGAAGAATTCAATATACTCACAATATATCGGATGAATCTATAATAGATATAGATTCATAAGTAAAAATAGTATGCAAATCCAAATTCAATAGTATTATTCTTTCTAGGTTTACTATATTGGATAAATTTCATACAATGTATTTTGATAGGTATAAATGAATGACGGGAAAAATATTGGATACCATGTTGGGTGTAGGAACAAGAAAACACTGGGGGCAAACAAAATTGCAGGTGGTATCCATTGGTTAAAATCTTAGAGGGAAAGCAAAATCCCAGGTAGTATCCAGTGTTTAAAATTTGTTGAAGGTATAAAAGGAAAAATGCAGAGCATATTAATGCAACTTCATTGAGAAGAAGGGTGAAGGCACAGTGCCTCTGGCTCCCAAAAACGTAGAGAATCAAGATGCAATTTCGGTGGGCCAAAGGTTGAAGGCGCAGAGCCTTTGTATCCCCAAAACGAAGAGACTAAAGATGCAATTTCATTGAGAAAAAAATCAAGGATACTCACCTTCACTAATCACTGAGAGAAGGGTGAACCTGGAGAGAATTTAAAGGGAAAAATTACAGGTCTTTATAGGGAAAAACACAGAGTCTTTGAATAGAATTTCGTAGGGACATTGAAGGGAGAATCGCAGAGTCCTTGAAGGGAAATTCACAGGGGTTTTGAAGGTAGAACTGCAAATACTTTAAAGGAAAACATAGAGTTCCCCCTTCCCTAGACACTCAGGAATCCTTAAATGACGAAAATTTTGCAGAGGAAATAAGGATATAACTCACTAAGCAGTGGGTTAAGATGCGGGGTTTATAACTATCAAAACACATAGAATCAAGTAAAACAAATTTTCACTGAGAAAAGGAGGAAAACACAGAATAGATTGACTCCCAACAATGCATAGATTAAAATAGACCTTCATTGAGAAAAAGAAGAAAATGAATAGTATATGCACTCCCGAACAATGCATAGATTAAAACAATCTTCGCTGAGGAAAGGAAGAAAATGTAGAGTATAGAATGGTTACTATGTTGGGTGCATTTTAAAGAAAAGGAAGAGGGTAATGTCTTAGAGATTTTTAGGAAACACGGAGATAACCCCTAGAAAACCACCAATCGAAGATTGAAGAAATCAAGTGACCAATAAAAAATAAAAACTTCCAGGATGGCGATATAACAAGGGGAGAGAAAGCTATAAATTTGAAAATTTTCCTGAACTAAAATGTAGAAGAATTTCAACATCCTATGTGCAAGAAATATAAATCATTTTCCAATCACATAATCAACTTATTATCCATTTAATCAATTTTTCCAAGATCATACAGTTTTATGAGTCACCCAATGTAATATAATCATTTCTCAATCGATTTAGTACCCATAAAATAATGTTTTGATTTAAAAGGAGATGATTAACTAACAACAATGGTAAATATTGTAACTGAATAGGTGAAAATATGATGGGATTGATGACGGTCCTTGGTGACTGGCGTCCCTTCCTTCATCCGGTTACTAACCGTTGATACTTAACTAGTACCTCCCAACCAACGCTAGGGGTACTCTTCTTCCCCCTTAGCCCCCCGAGCTGCAAAGGGGCCACACACACACAACTAGAATCCTCTATCTCCCAGCTCGCCTCGTAAGGTAGACCCACCACTCTCTCTCAAGATGTGTATCCCAACTCTCACAAGTAAAACCAATTAGAATTTCTACAACATAACCTTACTCATAACCCATGTGTTTATTCCTCCACTCAGCCATTTGTTTTATAGAATTTCCTTAGTGACAACTTGCCATTCACACATTTAATTTGTTTTTCTAAAATTTAATTACGAATTATTCCCCCCATACACTTGTCACCCATTCCCTTAGTTTCACCAATAAATCCACAATTTAATTTAATTAAAATTCAATTTCCCTCACCCATCCTAAAAGTGATCCTAAAATCACTCCTAGTTGTCCCTTTATTCCCTTTATTTCCCATTTATGACTGATGCCTTTCTAAAAGGGAGTTGAGTTAAAATAGGAATGTTCTCTAGCTAAGCTAGATTCTAGATGCCTTTCTATGCTTACACATTCTTGTATGCTTTATTCCTTTCTCATTTTAATTTGTCTATGCATACATGTGTATTGTATTAAATTTTTTATATTTAATTTATCTCTCTTAATCTTTTAAGTTTGTTTACCTTTTTCTTATTTCATCTAATTTGTAATTTAGTTTTTCTCCTCTCAATAAATTAGACTTAGGCTTAGTTAAATTTTCATTTACAAAATCTCAGACCATTAGGGATTATGGTTAATAAATTCAGTCTTTAATTAATTAATTGATTTGGCAATGCTCAAGATTTTACAGGTTTAACATTCGCTCAAAGTATTCTAGACCACCTAGATTCATTGAATCACCTTTTTAATACCACGACATGCCCTTCAAGATGCACTCCGTGCTTCAAGGGTTCCTCTCACCTTTGATTCAATTTTTAATTATGAGACGTGCCCTTCAATACGCACCACATGTTCCAAGGGTGTCACTCGCCTTTGACTGGTTTTGGTATTTTTCCAACCCTTGGAGACAATACTCCATTCAGGCAGCCTTGTGAGAGACTAAGGGCCTCTAAGGAATAAGGACCCTACCTTATTGCGCACCCTTTAGAATATTCGTGAGTGATTGTATTAGTCTTCCCTCATGGTATCGTGGATCAATAAAACTAGGTAATCATTAACCTACAATTCGAGCCACAACGAGAGAGCTAGTAGGATGTGACAGGGTTGTTGCCACACCTCTCCCTCAATAATTGGTCTATGTGCATGGCCCCTTTACTCCTTATGTGATTCAGATTAGCAATAAATCTTCAATCTTCATCCATCAACGAAAAACTGTGAATGATCCATAAAAAACATCATAATATAATCGATCATATGTCACATATGCATAAAGGAAATACTCAAAACAATCCAATACACCCCTTGACACAATCCGGAGTCCAAGGAGGTCCATTGATGCGATCGACATCCTCAATCTGTCAAGTGTCCTTCACACTTAGGGGAAACTCGTTAATAGCATATGTAAATCATAGATATCAAATAAACATAAATGATAATCCTTCATCATAAGAACCCATAAGAGAAACAAACAACCATATACTCAAACCAGATCACTTGCATGCAAGTGTCCTAAAAAATAAGTCAATAACTTGTTCTCGCAAGAGCAGGATGTTATAATGAGTAAGTTATGCCTCTTGAAATTTGACTTATCTTGTGACCACTATGGTGCCAAGGGGATGCCATGTCATTTTCCATTAGTCACACATGTTGAGCTAGCCACATGTGGACTTTCAATAAGATTCTAGAGGGTCTAAAACCCTAACCGTAATTGAGAATTGAGGCTTGCAAAACCATAACCCTAATCATAGATGGCTATTAGGACATGTTTATTATTGGCTTGTTGATCCATATTTAGGAGAAGAACAAATTGATTAATAGACTGAATACAATAAACACAGATATATGAATAATAAGACAATTATCTAGTGAACAATATATTATATTAAATAATGAAATAGGATGAAACTGTAAAACTGCAGAACTGAAACACTTGCTCGAATGGTGGTAGTTATCTCTGAGAAGAGATGTGGCTTCTACAAGCATCCGTCTAAGAAGAATGGATTACAATGAGGCTCCACAGGCCTTTTTGATATTATTCATGAATGCCAAAACCCTAGACATCCAAAAACCTAACCCTAGAAGGTGAAACGCCAAAAGTCATGTGGGCCATATGGATAAGTTGGTGTAATCTGGTACCTCAACTTCCAAAGGTCATAAATTTTTCATACAACCTTTGTTTTAGGCGTGTGATAGCCCATTGGAAAGGACTTTAAGATAATTACACATTCCTCTGTCAAACTCTGATTATGTTTATAGTTTGACTGTGGTGAGCCAAAAAAACAACATTTAGGTCCCCAAAACGGCACCGAAAGTACACCAAGATGTGCTAACATGAAAACTTACAAAAAATCTAGTTGGATTAGGCGAGAGGCCACCTAGAGGATGTGTGGGGATTCAGACAACCCCAAAAGTGTAGAATGCACAATTACGAAGCAGTACATAAAAACATGATGAAATAAAAATGGACATGAGGAGCCAGTTGGAATAGGTGGGTGGCCACCAATATCCACCTAGATCAATCCTCCCCCCTTAGGAATAAATGGTCTCCATTGCATTGAGTTCCCCCATCAGGTGAGGAAACTTATGTTTGATTTCACCCCAGGTGAGCCACTTGCCTTGGTGTAGGAGTTTCCATTACTTGAAAACCCAATAAAGATGGATCTGATGCTAGCAAGTGCCCTTGACCTGTGTGCATACTATATAATCAGTGGATTCTTGTTCCATGTAGTCAGGGTTGAGCTCTGTTGGTGTCAGTTGTTTTGTGATCTGGGAGGTGTCCAACAATGGGGGGAAATATGGACAAAGGAGGTCCACATTGAATACTGGATCAAGACCAAGGAAGGGTGGAGTGTTGAGCTCAAAATAATTACTACCATAGCCTTGGTGATGGTGTAAGTCCCACTATGGTATGCCACTGGATGCCCGTGCTGAGTGAGAAATGTGGCGACATCATAGTCAAATACATTAGTCTCAATATCAAATGGTTGTTGCATACCAGGAAAGGAGAGTACGTGCGCTGAGCACAAGAGATGCTTTAGATCATTGACTACTTGTTTTTTCTCCTTCCCCAACACAAACTTGTCCCTACCACCTCCCTTGGTCACTTGGCTAAGGACCCATGCAATATGGGAGAATCCCAACACAAATCATCCGTAGAAGTTGGCTAGTCCCAAAAGGCTTCGAAGCTCAGTTAGTGTGGTTGGGGCTAGCCAGTCATGGATGACTTGGATCTTTGTTGTATCAACATGCACCCCATTCTCATCAACAATGTATCCCAAGTATTGGACCATGTTCATGTCGAAATATCATTTTTCCAAGTTGGCATAAATCTTGTGTTGTCGTAGAGTACTCAAAACCTGTTGAATATGTCTCATGTTCTCCTCCCATGTTTTGTTGAAGATGTGGATGTCATCCAAAAATAATAACAAAAACGAGTTGGTGAAGGGTCTCAATGCATCATCCATCAACCTCATGAAAGTGTTTGGTGCATTTGTTAATCCAAAGGGCATGAATATCCATTCATAAAGACCTTCTTTAGACTTGAAGGTTGTCTTCCATACATCAGTTAGTTCGATGGGAACCTGGTGGTAGCCAGACTTCAATTCAATATTGTTGAAGAACTTTTCCCCCTTGAGTTGGTCAAGAAGGTCATCAATCCTAAGAATGGGGTAGCAGTTCCTCACTGTGATTTTTTTTATGGCTCTATAATCAATGCAGAGTCACCAAGTCTCGTCCTTCTTCTGCACCAGTACAATTAGGCTTCCACAAGGGGAGGAGTTGGGTCTGATATGCCCCCTTTGAAGAATCTCTTGGATCTAATGCTTGATTTCATCATTCTCCATCAACGAGTGCCAATAGACTAGTCCATTCGGTAGAGGTGCACCAGGGGTCAGATCAATTGGATGCTTGACTTGGCAGTGTGTCGATACCCCTGTAGGTGGGGTAAATATGTCTTTGTATTCTTCCACGATCTCATCCACCTGCTTCTGCTGCAAAGAGAGACACTGTGTAGAGTCCATGGATGTGGCGGTGATCTTTTTCTTACTACGAGCATAGATCACAAATAAGACGAACTTCCCAGTCTATGAAATGACCTTACTACATTGCTTAAAGGAGATTAAAGAAATAGCAGTAGGTAACGCTACCTATGGGATGCTATACAACTGTCTACCCAAAGTAATAATAACACTGTGGGGCCTATACTCATACACAACATGACACTTCCACAAATATGCTTGTATTGAAATAAAATAACAAACTTCAAGGGGAGAAATCTCAAATAGTACCTCATCTTTGAAAGGCTTGATGTCATAGGGCAGAAGACATTGTTGGCTGACATGAAGATCTCTTCCTTGGCGAAGGCAACCGATGCTTTAGGGTTGCAAATGAAATGTGATTGGCAGGTCCAACCACTTGACGACCTCTTCTAAAATTAGGTTCTTCTAAATACCGCAGTCAATAATGAAATGAATTGGATCCCCCTTGACCCACATCTGTGAGTGAAATAGGTGTTCCCCTTCCTCTGGTTCTTCTAGTTCGCTTGGATGGACTTTGGTGGTAGTGACAGTGGCACTAGGTTCAACATCGATAATATACTTCCCTCCTTCAGTATTTGACTTGGAATCATAATCATCCTATGACTCAGAATCCTTCAGCTTGGCCATGAGGGACTGCTTGGAGTGACATTCTTTGGTGGTCTGCCAAGGAATTTTATCGTGCTCACACCATTTTCCCATGTCCTTATTTGTATTCTCATTTCCCTTATTGTGTTGTGGCTTGGACTAGTTTTCCTAAGGGAATTCATCTCGATTTGGTCCCTTGTTGTGTGGGTTGGGGCTGCATTTTCCCTTCTTCAGTTGTGGGGGGTTTGCAGATCCAAACTCTCATCGTTTCTGCTTAAATTTTTTCTCGATCTTGACAACGTATCTATAAGTCATTCCCAACGAGGTGATATGTAGAAAATCCATTTTTGTTTGAATGTATCTATGCAAACAACCATAGTATTTGAGAATTAGATGATGCTCAGAGTCTTTGATACCCAATTTGGTGTGTAGGGTATGGAAAATATTGGTGAAATATGGTATGGTTTGGTCCCTTTCTTGACATAGGGTGGTCCATATGGTGTACCGGTCCTCCTAGCTTCCAATAGGGTAGTATTTTTCTTTAATGGTGTTCCAAAAGGAATCACATGTAGGGGCCACCACAAACATTGTAGATTCATCCACGACCCTTTGCTTAGAGTAAGTATACCACCAATATTTAACATGGGGAATGACCTTGAGGACTGCAAAAGTGATATTTTCCCTATCAGAAAAATTATGGACCGAAAAATATCTTTCGAGCAGATTCAACCATTTATCTACAACATCTACATCTACTAGTCCTTCAAATAATGGAATATCAAAATTTACCTGTACCTTGAAGGGGGTTGCATGGCAGCTTGATGAAGATGCTTCTCCTGTAGGAAGCCATCGAAGGATTTGCACGAAGTTGTCCATCATTTCATTCCTTTGTCACGTGAGGGATTCCTCAAGAAACATTTTAATAAGATCTCCTACTCCATCATATTTCTTTTCATCCCCCATGGGTTTTTTTTGGGCTCAGCGCAACTGATATTTTAATGGCTCAATTAGTTTGAGTCCCAACTTCTTGTACCCAGATCTTTTCAGGGACATGCACGAAGAAAAATAAATGAAGAGAAGCCCACTTTGATACCACTGATCTAGATTTAGGAGTGGAACGAACTGATTAATAGACTAAATAAAATAAATACAGAGATATGAATAATAACACAAATATCCATTGAACAATATCTTCTATTAAATAATGAAATAGTCTGAAACTATAAAACTACAGAACTGAAACACTTTCTTGAATGGTGGTAGTTATCTCTGAGAAGAGATGTGGCTACTACACACATCCATCTGAGCATAATGGACTACAATGAGGATCCAGAGGCCTTTTTGATATTACTCATGAATGCCAAAACCATAGACATCCAAAAACATAACCCTAGAATGTGAAATGCCAAAAGTCATGTGGGCCCTATGGGTAAGTTGGTGTAATTTGGTACCTAAACTTCCAAAGGTCATAACTTTTGCATATGACCTTCATTTTAGGCATGTGATATCTCGTTGGAAAGTTAGTTTAGAGAACTACACATTATGTCATCAAAATTTGTCTTTGTCTACAATTTCATTGTGGCGAGCCGATAAAACAATGTTTAGGGCCCCAAAATGTCCCTTGAAGTACAACAAGATGTAATGACATTAAAACATACAAAATAAGCTAGTTGGATTAGGCGAGAGACCACCTATATCTACCTGGAGGATGTGTGGGGCGTTAGAAAGCCCCAGAAGTGTAGAACTCACAATTACAAAGTAGTACAAAAGAACGTGTTAAACAAAAAACGGACATGACGAGCCAGTTGGAATAGGTTGGTGTCAACCAATATCCACCTGGATCACTTGCTAAGAAAGGAAGGGATTTCATTATTTTTTATATTAATTCATTGTTTTATAGTTGACAAGAGAAATGGTTTGGGATATGGAGTAGAACATAAGAAGAAGAAGACCCTCTAGCAAGAATATAGGTCACAATGTCCATGGTATATCAATAGTGAGTTAACATTTCTTTGTATTTACATTTCATAACTAGGAAGAAAAGAGCAAGGCATAGTCCTCACCTTATAACTAGGTTTTCCTATATTATGTTTCCCAAGGTACATCTTGTTTTCATTGTGTGTATGGTGTGGTAATTGTTTTAGCCTCTTTTGTTTTAGTCTCAACCTAATTTGTTTTTTTTTGTTCTAATTGAATGATATTAAATCTTAATCTTAAGAAAACCATTTCATAACAAAGAGTTTGTGAAAACTTGTATGATCTATTGTGATGAAGTGGAGTATCCATAGAAGCTTACATCATATTCATATGAGAGAAAATTTATTTCAAGTTTTAGTGGGAAATTGTACAACATAGGAATTTTCTTAAAGAATGAAGTCTCGAAACCCTAGCCATAGAATATGAGTATAATAAAAATCCAAGGGATGATTCAAAGGAGATATTTTAGTTCACTAGAAGAACAAGTTACTAAGATATGTCACAACACGATGATCCTCATGGTATCTCTCGAGAGATATTTTATACCTTTCGAGGATTTTAGTAACTCTAACTTGAAAGTTAGTTGAAACGGGAAATTTGGAGACAATAAAGACCTAGAAAAGGAACCAAATAACAAGAGACCAAGTTCCAATGTCACTTCTTCCCAATATTTATTTAAAGTGGAGGAAAAAATGGACATCAAACCATATCAATGTGATATTGATGTTATTGAGTTGAATAAATGGTAACAACAAATAAAAGTCCATTTCAATGTTCATGGCATATGAGTATATTAAAATATATCATTTCCCCAACTAAATTTACAGGGCCATGCCCAAAATTTGTGGGAAAGCCACATAAAGACACTTAAGTTTCTGGGTCACCCTCCAATAACTAAGTGGAAGGTGTTTAAAGCCCTCATTAAGTCACATTTTTACCCTATTGGGTATGAAGAGGACCAATGTATATGTTGGCATTACTTTCAATATAAGTAAGGGAAGAATGTACAAAAGTACACTATTGAGTTCATAAAAGAAACCATTATGTTGGGAATATCTTCCAATAATCCATATGTTCTTCCCAAGTATCTTTGTGGTCTTTGTAGTTATTTAAGGATGCAAGTGATGCTCTTTAAAACTAGGACCATTGAATAGGCTTGTGTGCAAGCATGGTATTTGGAGAAACTGGACAAGAATAAAGGATAACCAAATGGTTCCAAACAAAAACACCACCAAGATGCTTCCAAGGAGGTAAAGAAGTGGAAAGGAAATGATAAGAAGACAACGACCACTCCAAATTAGTTCAATGATCCAATCAACCATTGTAACCATTGCAATATCAACAGTCTTATCAAAGTTAAGTGTTGAAGTTACATCCAAAGAACCGCAAGAAGGGGGCCAAGAAGAAGAGTCACATGCTAGCCATGGATTCAGGAAACCAAGTTGAGAGCATCTTGAATTTGGAAGAAACATATTGTCTAAACTATAATGCAAAAGGAGGTGACCATGAGTAGCCTCCATCCCAAGGAAGAGAAGGAGATTTATAAACTCTTCCATATCAATATATAGGTCAAGAAGGAGAGTGGATTCTCTATTTGATTCTAGTTCATAGGCCAACCTTATAGCAGAAGATATAATAAGTAATATTGGATTGGAAGTTCAGTGACCACATTCCTTAGCCATACTATTATAGCAAGATTTACCTCACCCCATGCAATCTTGCAGAGAAGGCCTTTTTCCATTTCCCTATGCATACTTGTCATCCCTTTTTGCAAATTCCAGAGCTAAAAATACAATTTTTCCACATATACACACCTTGCCTACTATATAGCATGCGAATATGCAGGTTGCACCACTACATCCCGCATACATCGAGATTTGTGCCCAAAATTGAAAAATAGTGACGGGTTTCCATGTCACAAGAGGAGATCACTGATCCTTGGTCTTCCATATAATGGAAACATTCTGAATCGTCCCTTTAGTTCCACTTGAAGGGTATAAATTGGCCAATTCCGAGCTATGGAAAAGAGGAGAAATAATTCAACTTTGAGATAAAAGTTACTTTGGAGGAATTATTCACTTCACATTGATTCTGCATCCCTTTGTCCTTTAATTCTGAACACATTTTTCAACCCTCAAGCTATCCCCTTGGTGGTTGAGAACTTGATTGTCTCTCTTACATGAGCTTGCCTTTGGTGGAGGATTGAAATGTTGGAGGCCCAACTGGAAGGAACTCAGTTTCCTAGTTATGAACCTTGCCGACACAGAAGTCTATAACTTATTCAATCCCGTTGATTATATCTTAATAGAAATACTCTTTTCTCGTCCAATTGATATCTTGAAAATATTTTAATTATTATTCCATGGGCGTATTTGTTATAAATGTTGATGTATTATGCTATTGAATTTGATAACATCGTATATTATCACCAGATTCTTGCGTTTCTTGGTTGTTGAGGACTAGGGACTAGTTGAGGTATAGTGCTCAACAATGGACTTCATCGAATGTCTAGACAAGTCAGACCTTTTATCATGTCTTGCTAGAATATTTGCTTATATAACATACTTGAGAATAAAGTTTATTTATGCAGTCATTTCCATCTGTTGTGGTTTATCCCTTGCCATAGAGAGATTTTCATTCTAACACATACCCATTGGGATGGGTAAATAAGGATATAGAGCTCAAGGTAACTAAGCAGTGTAAGATCAAATTTTATTAAATATAAACTATATAAATGAAGTGGAGGTACATATATTAATACTTAGTGTGTTTTCTATAGTGTTTGGAAGATACTTCATGTACATGAGGGATTTGATCTTCATGAGGAGAGAAAACCAATATCATTTGATGAGGGATGATAATTATTTCATCATCAATGCACATAAAGGTAAATCCAATATATCTCTCATAAGTGTTGACTGTTAGGACCACACAATGTACCTTTTTGCCTATAATTTTTGCCACCATTATACTCTTGATCACCTACATTTAGACTCATACTATTACTTTATCTGATCATCTCAAAGGTATACAATGTCCCTTCTCATTACTATACGTTTAATTTGTTTTGCATAATATTTTTACATCACTCTCGTACTTAACCATTGATTAGAAATGCATAAGTGTCCAAAACTGCAGATTAGCATTTGAGGCCTATTGCTGAAACACAAAACTGTCCAAGGTCGATGTTGCTGAAACATAGAACTGTCCAAGGTCGTTGTTGCTGAAACACAGAATTGATGCTAAAACGCGGAGCTGCCTTATAGTTTGAGGACGCAGATGCTGAAACACAGAGCTACTATACAGTTCAAGGTCGTAGATGTTGAAACACGGAGCTTCCTTATAGTCCAAGGTTGCAGATGTTGAAACATGAAGCCATTACACAGTCCAGAGTTGCATATGTTGAAACACAGAGGAAACCGCCAGAACCAACGATGCTGAAACACAAAGGAAGCCGTCACAGTCAGCGGTCAACATAGTCAGAGCGCAATTCACGTGGCTGAAACAGCCCGTGAATTGCGATGCTAAAACAACATCAGCAACAACGAGAAGAAGTTGTTACACCAGCCATAACAGCAATACCTCATTCAGCTCCTGTAATAGCATTCGGTTGCGTGAGACTAGGACATCCTATGCTGGTTTAGAAAGAAGATCAGATTTAGGATAAGGCTCAGATATGCATTGTAATTATTGTATCGAAGGGATTTCCTCTTTAAATCAGAGGAAATCACCATTTGAGGAATCCGAGTTTTGATGTATTGAAGCAACTCTAGAGAAGCGGGATGTATTCTATTTTTCCAAATTGTAATATGATATTTCGACAGACAAATATAAGACTTCTTTGAGTATCCTTCTCTATCTTTTTCGTTTCAGGGGAATCTTGTGAGAAGGGAGGGCCCACCTTCTTCACAAGATTCACCCATTAGTTAGAAGTGTGTTAGTACAGTTTCTGTTTATGCTTTGTTTAACTATCGTTTGTTGAAACACTGTTTTTAATGGATTCCACTTTGCTGAAACACTACTGACTCTGTCTTAGTTTATTGAATGAAATTTGTAGTTATTTTTATCAGCAATCTTGTGTAATGATTTTATGAGGCTAGCAGAGACTAGGTTAAAGGTTCCTGCTCAGACAGGAAGGAATCGAAATATCCTATCTTCTGTAGAATTCATTTACTTCTGCCAGTGTGCTAGCCAGAGACTTGGTTAAAGGTTCTTGCTCAGACAGGAAGGAATCAAAACACCTTTTCTTCTGTAGATTTCATTTACATCTGCAAGTGTGCTAGCCAGAGATTGGGTTAAGGGTTCCTGCTCAGACAGGAAGGAATCAAAACACCTTGTCTTCTATAGATTTCATTTACCTCTGCAAGTGTGCTAGCGAGGGATTGGGTTAAGGGTTCTTGCTCAGAAAGGAAGGAACCAAAACATCCTGTTCTCTGTAGACTTCCATTATTTCTGCAATTGTGCTAGCCAGAAACTGGGTTAAGGATCCCTGCTCAGAAAGGAAGGGATCAGACTACCCTGTTCTCTGTAAACCTCAACCT
>ML795556.1:28294-42613 GCA_009831015.1 Picea engelmannii
GAGTAAAAGAAGATTTTTTCTTGGGATACAACTAGATACGACTACTTGGGATACAAGTACCTACATATTTAATTTTGTCACCAAGATCATTATCCTCTTTACTCACAATTATTTCATAAATGCCACCTATCCTTCTACTAAGAGCGTATGCAACTTTATTTTCCTTTCCTTTAATGTGTTTGATTTCAAAGTCAAATTCGCTTAAAAATGAAAGCAATCTTTCTTGTCGTGCATTTAATCCTTGTTCATTTAATAAGTAATTTATGCCACTGTTATCAGTTAAAATTAGGAACGTCCTTCCTATTAAATAAGGAGGCCATATTTTTAACACATAAATCCAAGAAGCTAATTCTAAGTCATGTGTCACATAGTTATGTTCATGATCCTTTAATTTTCGTGACTCAAAATAAATCATGTGTCCTTCTTGTGATAAGAATCTTCCTAATCCTTCCTTACTGGAATATATAAAAACAATGAAATATTTATAAGGGTCGACAAATTTAAGGATTGGTGTAGTAGTTAATCGTTCCTTTGTTTGATCAAAAATTTCCTGACACTTTTGTGACCATATGAACTTTATTCCATTTTTCTGTAAAGATGTAATAAAAAAAGAATTTTTCGAATAGTTCTCGATGAACCTTCTATAATATCCTATTATACCCATGAATACTCGTATTTCCTCTACATTCGTGGGTCTAGGCCATTCTACAATTTCCTTTATATTTTTGGGGTCCACTACTATTCCATCCTCTGAAATAATATGTCCCAAGTGTTGTATCTCTTTATGGTAAAAGTCACATTTGTTGAATTTAGCATAGAGTGGATGTTCTTGTAATGTTTGTAGCACTATTATTAGGTTTTCTTCATGTTCTTTTTATTTCTTTGAATAAATCAAAATGTCTTCAATAAAAATAAAAATAAAACTTATCTAGATACTGACTGAATATATTGTTCATTAGGCACATAAAAGTGGTTGGTACATTTGTGAGTCCGAAAGGAATTACCAAAAATTCATAATGTCCATATCACGCCCGGAAAGTTGTTTTGTTCATTTCCTCATCCTTAACTCTTACTTGATGATAACCAGATCTTAGATCAATTTTTGAGAATACTTTTTCCCTTCCCACTTGATCAAACAAATCATTAATCCATGACGGGGGATACTTATTTTTTATTGTCATTTTATTTAGTTGTCGATAACCAATGAATAAATGAAATGTCTCATCCTTCTTTTTAATAAACAAAATTGGTGCTCCCCATGGTGATACACTGGGTCTAATGTATCCTTTATCCAGTAATTCATGTATCTTCATTTTAATTTCTGTTAACTCCATAATGCTCATCTTGTATGGGGATTTTGACACAAGGGCAGATCCAGGTATTAAGTTGATATAAAAGTCTATCTCCCTTCTTAGAGGTAAATCTCGTATTTCATCATCAAAAAAATGTTTGGAGTAGAGGGGTCACAAACGACAGCCAGAGACTTTGAGGGAGAGGTGTGGTAGCAGACCTACCAAAGTCTACTAGCACTCTCGTTGTGGCTCAAACTGTAGGTTAATGATTACCTAGTTCGAGAAGACCCACGATGTGATGAGGGAAGAATGTGAAAGTCGTTCACGATGATTCTAAGGGGTGGAAAATAAGGCAAGGGATTTATTCCTTATAGGCCCTCAGTCTCCAACAAGATCACGTGGTGGAGTATTGACTCCAGGGGTTTGACGTCTACCAAATTTAGTCAGGAGACGAGTGACACCCTTGGAGCACGTGGTGCATCCTGAAGGGCATGTTGTGGAAATAAATGAAAAGAGGTAAGTGACACCCTTGGATCACGTAGTGCATCTTGAAGGGCACATTACACAAAGAAAACTAAAAAAGGCAAGTGGCACCCTTGGAGCAAGTAGTACGTCCTGAAGGGCACGTCAAGATTTTAACTAGTAAGTGAATAAAAGTAGTGCCTAGAAAACTATGCCTCCTTAGGACCTAGTCGGCCTTAAAATGAATGATATGATAAGTAAAGTTAAAAAAAAAAAATTCCCTAAAAAAATAATCCGCCCAGCCTAGTGAATGTAAAACCTAGGTCTAAGCAGAACCCCTGAACAAAAATATTTAGAAATATAACAAGAAGGGGGTAAAGAAATTCAAACTTTATTTATTAAAGTATAAAAAAAAAAATTACAATGGAGAATTAAATATTTAAAAAGAGGGGTAACGGTTGTTTTTATCTACATTTGCAAATTTAATTTTTAGTTTAAAAGAAAAGAGGGTAAATGGTTGCTTTTATCTACACTTGCTAAATTAATTTTTAATTAAAAAGGAAAAATGGTAAATGGTTGTTTTATTTACACTTGCTAAATTATTATTTTTTTTAGTTAAAAAGGAAAAAGGGGGAAACTTAAAAGAAATAGGAAACTTAAGGAAAGAGGGGAAACTTAAATAAAAGGGGAAACATAAAGACAAATTTGAATGTCTAACTTAGTAAGGAATCTAACCTTTGGAACTTTCTATTTTTGAACTCAACTAGGAATTAAGTAAGGCGTAAGTCATTTAAGAATTGTAAGGGAATAATGGGACACCTAGGAGCGTTTTTAGGAATACTTTTAGGTGGGTGAGGGAAATAAGAATATTTAATTAATTAATAAAATTGATTTAATTACATGAAAAATGAATTTAATGAGAATTTGGGGAAACTTATTACTTAAAAACTCTATAAAAAGGATGGAGGGGGAGGAGTACGGATCTCATCTTTTTGCATAACGTTATGCTGTTGAAATTTAATCTTGACTTAACTTTCTCTTGTGGGAGTTGGGATACCCAGCTCAGGTAACGACTGGTAGCTCGACCTTGAGAGGTGAGTTGGGTGCTAGCATCTCTGGTATTGTGTGTGTAGCCCCTTTGCGGCTCGGGGAGATCGGGGGGAATAAGAGTACCAGTAGCATTGGGTGGGATGTACCGGTGAGGTCACATCGGTCGGCAAGTGGGAGATGGATGAAGCATGCACGACACAACGACTTTGGAGCTTTCGCTTTTGGCTATGGTATGAATGTGTATATTATATTGAATGATAGTTTAAATATTGTTCTTGCACCTTTAGTAATGTAAATTTACTGTGTTACAGGTTATGTTTAATCAACGTAACACTATCCAGAGATTTCATTTTTATCTTTTCACAAATTTTCTTGATGATCCCAATGTTTTATGATCATAGAACTTAAAGTCATCCCAACCTTATGCTCGATGTATTTGAATTGATTTCCCATGGTGATCCAAAAAAATATTGCAATGACTTATCTATGTTTGTTTTTAATTATTTATTACAAAGAATAATTGTGTTTTTATCTTCTATCCCTTATCCTTAAGTTATTAGTGAGTGCTTGAGCAGCCGGCCAAGAGCCTAATCGACTGTCTTCACTTCAGTGTTTAAGACTAAGATTTAAATGCCCTTATTTCCTGTGAATGGATAATAAGTGAAGGATAAATGTTCGCCTATCTATCTATCCCTTACTTATCTCTGTGATTTTATCTTATGATTAATCTCTAATCCTTGTGCCTTCTTTGTGAATGAGTATCTCTGCATTTTTGATTGATTCATTGTTGAATGATTAATCTTTGTGTTTATGTGAATGAGTACCACTGCGTTTTGACTAGTAAAATCTCTAATCTCTTTGTTTTACCAATGTCTAAACTCTGCGTTTTACCAATGTCCAATCTCTGCGTTATATTACTTACCACTGTGAATTTTTACTCTCCGGTTTTATTTTTAGATAGATAATTACTTGGCATATTACCCAACCTTTACACCACAATTTTCTTGGCACATTACCCAGCATCCACGCCACAATTTTCTTGGCACATTACATAGAATCTAGACCACAATTTTATGGGCAAATTACCCCATATTTACCCAACGATGTCAACAGATTTATCAATATATTTATCAATAAGTTTTAGGAATAGATGTATCAATAAACTTGATACTTGACAATGATATATATTACACAACGATATCATATTGCACAACGATATTATATTACCCATGCAATATCATATTAAACATCGATATCGTAATGCACAACAATATCCTATTTAACTCAACGACATATATGAATACACAACAATGTCATATTTAAACTCCGCGATTTTCCCTTAAATATAATTGTTAGAAAGCGATACGGTTAGACAGAGATATCATGTGTTAATATACAATGATTTCTATCAATGTGATTTCTATTATCAATGCAATTTTGTTTACAACTATTACCAATGCGATTTCTATTATCAGTGTGATTTTATTTACAACTATTATCAATGCGATTTCTATTATCATATATTTAGACAACGATATCATATCATATATTTAGACCACGAAATCATCTCATATATTTACACAGTGATATCCTATATTTAGACAACGCTATCATATCATATATTTGGATAGAAATATCATTCATTTATTAGACAACGTTATCATGTATTAATAATGATCAATATAATACTTTTATAGACAACATGCCATATGTTTAATAGACAACCTCCTAATGTATTCAACATGCAGCGAATTTATTTGTGTTCTAGAAAAGATAGGCATATTACTTGGATTAAGTGACTTGTGCACTGAAAGAGGTAAACCCTTCTACAACCAGCATGTTTGGTTTGGAGTTTCAAAGTTTCAAAGTTTAGTTTATATGAAATATTGTTGCTTTATCAAGGGTGAACAAACTTCACATACTTCATAATTGAACTTTAATCGGATATTTTAACATACACTTAACTAAATTAACTAACATGTCCAAGTAGGTACATTAACTAACATATCCTTTAAAGTGAAATGAACTTGAAGAAAATAAAGTAGATTGTTATACAAAGAAAATAATAATTTTTATTAATATTAATTGATATAAAAGTTTTAAAAAATTATTTGATTTTTATTAAAAATAATAAGATTATTATTTGTTAGACAAAGATATAAATGTTGAATTAATAGGATGTGTTAGACATAATGGTTTATTGGTGTAATAGTTTATTAGCTTGCACAAGATTAATGGTCGAGGAATTAGTAGTTTTATTAGCTAAAACGTTTAATAGTTTAACAATTAATTGGTTACTTTGTGCATTGTGCCTTAAGTCGAATTATAAATGGTGGTTGGCCATAGTGGTTTCACCACACATGTTTTCCTTGTAGGAACCATAAATCCTTCAGTTAATTGTGCAATTTAGCTTTGAGTGTTGTCATCTTGCGTCTTGTCGACTTGTTGCTTGGGTGCTTGGGTATAGTCTTCGTGTATTTATTGACAGATGATTCAATCTCCTAGTGTGAGGGATTTAGCTTGGGTTAAAGCTCTAGATATGTTATGTTGCGCCATGGTTATTGTCATGACTAATGCCTTGTGACATCATGATTCCTGATGAGGGGATTACTACGCGACTTAATGGATAGATGTGAATGACAACCTGGACGGAGTCTTGTGCTTCCTGATGTGGGTGTTTGCTCATTGTAATTGATGTTGGTACTTGGTTCTATAATGCCTTAATGTGATTGGTTTTGTGTGCCATAGAGGTTTCTAGTTACGGGTCATCAAGCCAATGTGTTGGGTTGTTGATGTTTTCCTTTAGCTTGTAGGCATTGTTTTGATTGTGTCGGGCGGGTAGTCAATTTTATTTGTCTATTGATTATCACATGTTCGTCTAGTTGCATGATGTGATATTATGATGTGTCATTATTGTTTGTTTCCTAAATGCGTAAGTTGTGTTATCATCAAGTTGTGTTGATCAATTGTTGTTGTTGATTTCCTTCCTTCTTAAAACAAAGAAAAACAAAAATTCACTGCTTTGAGTCGCATGTAGTCGTAACGATCAGGGTCATTACATATAGTATCAAAGTTGGTTCAACCTGGGACTTGGAATCACTATGGCTTCCGTTGGTTAGATATTTGATTGTAAGGTTTCTAATTAAACTGGTTTGTATTCATGCAGGTAATCATGGTTAGAGGACGCTGCAGAGGCAGATGATGAGGTGTTAGGGGAGGCATGATGCCTCCAGTAGCATCCACACCTGAGGGGTCTAACCCCCAGGAAAACTAACAGGTTGTTGGGCATGAACATATAGTTGTGGGTGATGTGGTTGGGCTTATGAGTTCCTTTCAGTAGATGTCTGAGGCACTGATTAATTGTTTGGATAGAGATAAGGCTAGTGTGTCGAAACCCCCTAAGGGTCCACTCCACACTTCGGTCGATACTAGTAGCATTCACCGTGAAATCAAGAAGGTCAAATTTACCAAGTTATTTGGTGCCCCGGATGGCACAGCTATTGAGGCATGGTTGGAAAATATGGCGATGTGCTTTGCACTTCGTGAATATACCTCTAATATGAAGGTCCACATGGTGATATTTCAACTGAAGGGGAGTGCTTTTCTATGGTGGAAGATGCTCATGCCACAATTGAACATGGCCTTCAAATACGTGTCATGGGAATTGTTCGAGGAACAATTCCGAGAGAGGTATCTATCAAAGGAATTCATTGAGCGTTAGCTCAATGAGTTCAAGGCCTTGAGACAGGGTGGTCGTATGGTGCCTGAGTATGAGGCCCATTTTATGGAACTTCTTCAGTATGCTCTGCATCTGAATACTGAGAAACTTAAGGTCAATAGGTTTGTGTTTGACATTAATGTCGTTCTTTGTGCAAAGGCTAGGATTTTGATGCCTCAAACCTTGCATGATGCCATCCAGAAGGCCCTCATAGCAGAGGAAGGGATTATTAGTAAGGTTCAGAGAAAGACTCATGTGAGACCAGTAAGGCAGGTGTCATCTAGTGCACAACAGTGTCAGACACTAGCTAGACACTCACCAAGATATTGTGTCTTCCAAAGAGGATCCACTTTCAATACACCTTGGAGATCAACACCTCAGCAATAGACTCCTTACCAAGGACCACAACACCAACAACAACACTGAACACAACAACAATAGTTTAGGCATGTTCAACAGAACAAACCAGGATTCCAGGTCAGTGGGCCGTTAGCTCCTACTTCGCGTACCAAGAGTACTGGACTGAAGAAGGGGTGTTGGACATGTTGGGAGCCACATTACCAACACTAGTGCCCAGTGGAGAGGACTAGAGCATCTAGATCAGTCGGACTCACTACCATGGGATATTTAGGCAAGGCCCATTGGATTCATGTAGTGGTGAATAACCTCTAGGTAGAGCACCATTCAACTATGCCCAAGACGTCAGGTACTGTCGCTAACCACACCCTTAGTATTTTTATAGATAATTAAGGTAAAGGTAGTTGAACATGACGAGTTTATCTTTGTAGAAATGGCTTCGAGAGCCAGAAAAAAGGTTGGAGGAAGGTTACGGGTTGTAGCCTTAACCTACGAGAGTTTGTCACCAGGGCCAACCTGTACATCACGATCTTAGGATCTTATGATGTCGTGATCAATATGGACTAGGTGGAATCACATGAGGCGATACTAAACTGTAAGATTAAATGGCTGAGCTTGGTCAATGATGAGGGACAGAGAAGTATGATTGTAGGTCGGAACCAGTGAGTTTCCCTGAGGTTTATCTCTTCCTTGCACCTATGGAAGAGCATGCACAAGGGATGTAAGATTTATGAGATCCTTGCGTTAAATGAGAAGGGAGTAGCGAAAGGTCTAGAACACCTTCCGGTGGAGAGAGAGTTTGCAGATGTCTTCCCTCAGGATTTACCTAGGATGTCATGGGAGAGGGAATTGGAATTTACCATCGAACTAAAAGCGAGATCTGAACCGATAGCAGGAACGCCTTATCAGATGTCGACCCCGGAGTTACAGGAGTTGTGAATGCAACTGAAGGAGTTGTTGGACCTAGGAATTATACGTCCAAGTGTGTCATCATGGGTTGTGCCTATTATCTTCATATGGAAGAAGGATCATTCGTGGAGACTTTGCATCGACTACTGCCAATTGAACAAGGCAACGATCAAGAATCAATACCTGTTGCCAAGGATTGATGATCTGTTCGATCAGATGAAAGGTGTGATGGTGTTTTCAAAGATTGACTTGAGATCAAGGTATCACCTGTTATGGATCAAAGAGGATGACATCCCTAAGACCTTCTTTAAGATGAGTTTTGGACATTACGAGTTTACTATTCTACCATTTGGACTGACAAATTCCCTAGGGGTATTTATGAGTTTGATGTACGAGGTGTTTCACGAATACTTGGACAAGTTCATCTAAGTGTTCATTGAAAATATTTTGATTTACTCTAGAATGTTGGAGGACCATGATGAGAATTTTTGCTTGGTACTACAGTGTTTGCAAGAGAACAAATTGTATGGTAAATTGCCTAAATGCTCGTTTTATCAATCAAAGATTCACTACTTAGGGAATGTCATCTCCGACGAAGGTATCATTGTGGATCCAACAAAGGTCAAGAATATTATGGAGTGTCCTGCATCAACAAATGTCCCCAAAGTGCGTAGCTTCATGGGCTTAGTGCGATATTATAGAAGGTTCGTCGAGGGTTTTTCGAAGATAGAAAATATGATCATGGAATTGTAGAAGAAGAAAAATAAATTTTTTTGGACCGAGAAATGTGCAGAGGCATTTCAGAGGCTCAAGCAGTTGTTGATGACAACACTGATACTAAAGGTCCCTGACATGGATTCATACTTCTTGGTATGCACTGACACATCCAAGGAAGGCTTAGGCAGAGTCTTGATTCAATATGGTCGAGTGATTGCTTACATCTTGAGAAAGTTGAGAAGGCATGAGAAGAACTATGCGATGCATGATCTGGAGTTGTTAGCCATTATGTATGCCTTGAGATTTTGGAGACACTACCTCATTGGATGGAAATTCAAACTAAAAATGGACCACTGTGGACTACAACACATATTTACTCAAAGTGACTTGAATGCATGACAATGACGTTGGTCGGAATTGCTTAGCGAATACAATTTCGAGATTACTTACATAAAGGGAACAATGAACATAGTGGTTGATGCATTGAGTTAGAGATCACATATATTTTCAGTGATGCCTCTTCAGACGAGTCTATGTGAAAATATTCTAAATTTACAGTGTGACGATGATTGGTACAAAGAGGTCAAGGATTTTATCGGAAAAAACACAATGTGGGTACCAACATTTGAAGGATTTACTATGGACAACGACGGATTATTGAGATTTAAAAGTTGAATTTACATACCTCCCAATGATGGGTTGAGAAGTTTGATCCTAAACGAGGCTCATAGAGTAGTGTACATGGATCATCCTGGATTCATGAAGACGAGGCAGACCTTAAACCCTTATTCTTCTCGAAAGGAATGAAGGTAGACATAGTCAACTACGTGGCAAGATATCTAGAATGTCAGCAGGTGAAGGATGAACATAGGCATCCAACAAGATTAATACAAACACACGTTATTCTGGAATCAAAATGGGAGGTCATTTCGATGGATTTTATTTTTGGATTTCCACTGACGGGAAGGAGACATGAATTGATTTTTACGATAGTCGACACTCTGACGAAGAGTTCTCATTTTATTCCTGTGCATATGGCATACCGGGAACCTGACATAGCTAGAGTTTTCATCAGTGAGATTGTGAGGCTGCATGGTGTGCCTAAGAGGATTATATCCGATCGAGGAGCGGTGTTTACAGGATGATTTTGGACTAGTTTCCAAAAGGCCTTGGGAACCAAACTTAACTTTAGTACCACGCATCACCCAGAGACAGACGGGAAAACCAAATGAACAAACCAAATCTTGGAGGATATTTTGCATATCTACGTTATGGACCAACAAAAGCATTGGGAAGAGTTCTTTCCACTGGTAGAATTTGCATATAACAACATTTATCAAAGCACCATTAATATAGCACCCTTTGAGTTTCTTTATGGGCGACCGTGTCAGATGCCTTTGAGTTGGGATCGGCTTGAGGATAAGGTCCTAGTGGGACTAGAAGTGATCCAAGAAATGGAAGATCAAATTAAAACCATAAGACAAAGGATCAAAGAAGCGCATGATCAAAATAAGATTTATGTCAATGCGCACCGTGTCGACTGTAGTTACGAGGTTGGCGATCGAGTTTTCCTGTAGATGAAACCGCATAAGAGTTCGATCAAGTTTGGGAAGGGTGATAAACTCTCTCCTAGGTTCATGGGACCTTTTGAGATTGTGGAAAGGAAGGGGCCTATGGCCTATCAACTAGCCTTGCCTAACTCTTTGAGGAATATGCATGATGTTTTTCACATATCTATTTTGAGACATTATATTAGTGATCCTACACATGTTATTGACATGAGTTCTTTGTAGGTATCTGATGAGGGTGCACTCATGACTAAGCCAATCTGCATTCTGGACCATCGCATTCGATAGCTACGACGTCGAACAATTGATCAGGTGAAGGTCCAGTGGTATGACTATAGTCTGCACTGGACGACTTGGGAGGATGCATATGATATGTGCCAGCAGTTTCCATTTTTGTTTGATAGATAGACTTATGATACTGTGATATAATTATTTCGGCACTTATATATTGTGAAACTTCGAGACGAAGTTAAACCAAGAGGGGGTGTATGTAACATCTCGCTCTTGCGTGCACTAAGCAAAATTATTCTTTGAGGACACTTGCATGCAACTGATCCGGGTTATTATACTATTGGTCATTTTGATTATGATTATGAGATATTATGGATTTGTTGATATGTTATTTTTTTGTATTTACATATATAGGTGTTATTGACTGGGTTCTCCTGAGTGTGTAGGACTTTGGATGTTGATGGATGTAGGATGTCGATAGCTTGCCGACTAGACTCACATTTGGAGTAGAGGGGTCATGCATGACAACCAGATACTTTGAGGGAGATGTGTGGTAGCATCCCTACCATGGCCTACTAGCACTCCCATCGTGGCTCAAACTATAGGTTAACGATTACCTAGTTCAAGAAGACCCACGATGTCATGAGGGAAAACTGTGAAAGTCGTTCACGATGATTATAAGGGCCGCGGAATAAGGTAGGGCCCTTATTCGTTAGATTCCCTTAGTCTCCAACAATATCACCTAGAAGAGTATTGACTCCAAGGGTTTGACATCTACCAAATTCAATCAAGAGGCGAGTGACACCCTTGGAGCACATGGTGTGTCCTGAAGGGAACGTCGTGCAAAGAAATGGAAAGAGGCGAGTGACACCCTTGGAGCACGTAGTGCGTCTTGAAGGGAATGTCGCACAAAGGAAATGGAAAGAGGCGAGTGGCACCCTTGGATCACATCAAAATTTTAACTAGTAAGTGACTAAACCTAGTGCCTAGAAAAATATGCCTCCTTAGGACATAGTCGGCCTTAAAATGAATGATATGATAAGTAAAGTTTAAAAACAATTTTTCCCTAAAAACAAAAGGTCTTCCGGCCTAGTGATTGTAAAACCTAGGTCTAAGCAAAACCCCTTAACAAAAATATTTAGACATATAACAAGAAGGGGGTAAAGAAATTCAAATTTTATTTATTAAAGTAAAAATAAATAAAAATTTACATTGGAGAATTAAATTTTTAAAAAGAGGGGCAATGGTTTTTTTTATTTACATTTTCTAATTTAATTTTAGTTAAAAAGAAAAGAGGGTAAATGGTTGTTTTTATCTACACATGCTAAATTAATTTTTAATTAAAAAGGGTAAATGGTTGTTTTATCTATAGTTGCTAAATTGAATTTTTTTTAGTTAAAAAGGAAAATGGAGGAAACTTAAAAGAAATAGGAAACTTAAGGAAAAAGGGGAAACTTAAAGAAAAGGGGAAACATAAAGAAAAAGATGAATGTCTAACTTACTAAGGAATCTAGCCTTTTGGAACTTTCTATTTATGAACTCAACTAGGAATGAAGTAAGGCGTAAGTCATTTAAGAATTGTAAGGGAATAATGGGACACCTAGGAGCATTTTTAGGAACGCTTTTAGGTGGGTGAGAGAAATAGGAATATTTAATTAATTAATAAAATTGATTTTCTGGTGCAACTAGGGGATCGAGCGACATGTGTACGGGGGAGGTTTTTCGAAATTAATTAAATGAAAAAGGAATTTGATAAGAATTTGGGGAAATTGATTACTTAAAAACTCTATAAAAAAGATGGAGGAGGAGGAGTATGGATCTCATCTTTTTGCATAATGTTACGCTGCTGATATTTTATCTTGAATGAACTTTCTCTTGTGGGAGTTGGGATACCTAGCTCGGGTAACGAGTGGTAGCTTGACCTTGAGAGGTGAGCTGGGTGCTAGCATTCTATGGTATTGTGTGTGTGGACCCTTTGCAGCTCGAGGGGCTCAGGGGGGAGAAGAGTACCCCTGGCGTTGGCTAGGAGGTATCAGTGAGGTCACATCGGTCAGCAAGCGGGAGCTGGAAGAAGCGCACATGGGACAACGAATTTGGAACTTTCACATTTATCTACAGTACAACATGTGCATATTATATCGAATGGTAGTTTAAATATTGTTCCTGTGCCTTCAGTAATGTACTTCTACTATGTTAAATTTTATGTTTAATCAACGTAACACTATCTAGACATTTCATTTTTATCTTTCCACAAATTGTGTTGACGAGACTAGGGTTTTATGACCAGAGAACTTAAAGTTATACCAACCTTATGCTCATTGTATTTGAATTGATTTCCAATGGCGAACCCAAACTCTGAATGCAATGACTTCTATGCGTTTGTTTTTATTGATTTATTATGAAGAACAATTGTGTTTTTATCTTTTACCCCTTTTCCTTAAGTTATTAGTCTGTGCCTGAGTAGTTGGCCAAGAGCCTAATCGGCTGTATGCACTCCGGTGTTTAAGACTGATATTTAAATTCCTTTCTTTCCTGTGCATGGATAATAAGTGAAGGAAAAATGTTCACTCAAGTATCTATCCCTTACTTATCTCTGCGTTTTTCTCTTATGATAAATCTCTATTCCTTGCACTTTCTTTTTGAATGATTATCTCTGCATTTTTGATTGATTCATTCTTGAATGATTAATCTTTGTGTTTCTGTGAATGAGTACCACCATGTTTTGATTGGTAAAATCTCAAATCTTTTCATTTTATCAATGTCTAAACTCTGCATTTTACCAATGCCTAATCTCCATGTTTTACCACTGTCAAATCTTTGCGTTATATTACTTACCACTATGAATTTTTAGTCTGTAGTTTTCTTTTTAGATATATAATTACTTGTCATATTACCCAACCTTCACACCATGATTTTCTTGGAAAATTACCCAACATCCACGCCACGATTTTCTTGGCACATTGCACAGAATCTGCATGACGATTTTCTGGGCGAATTACCCCATATTTACCCAGTGATGTCAATAGATTTATCAATATATTTATCAATAATTTTTAGCAATAGATGTATCAATAAACTTCCTACTGGATAGCTACTTGATCATTGAAAGCGATATATATTACATAATGATATCATATTGCACATCAATATCATATTACCCATGCGATATCATATTAAACAAGGATATCATAATGCACAATGATATCCTATTTAACTCGGAGACATATATGAATATACAACAATATCATATTTAAACTCCACGATTTTCCCATAAATATAATTGTTAGACAACAATATGTTTAGACAAAGATATCATGTGTTAATAGACAATGATTTCTATCAATGCGATTTCTATTATCAAAGCAATTTTGTTTACAACTATTACCAATGTGATTTCTATTATCAATGCGATTTGTATTATCATATATTTAAACATCGATATCAAATCACATATTTAGACTACAAAATGATATCATATATTTACACAGCGATATCATATATTTAGACAACGATATCATATCATATATTTGGATAGCGATATCATTCATTTATTAGACAACGCTATCATGTATTAATAGTTAGCGATATCATACTTTTATAGACAACCTGCCATATGTTTAATAGACAACCTCATAATGTATTCAACAGGCAACGAAGTTATTTGTGTTCTAGAAAAGATAGGCATATTACTAGGATTAAGTGACTTGTGCACTGAAAAAGGTAAACCCTTCTACAACCATCATGTTTGGATTCTAGTTTCAATGTTTCAAAGTTTAGTTTATATGAAATAATATTTCTTTATCAAAGGTGAACAAACTTCACATAAACTTTTCTTCATAATTGAACTTTAATCAGATATTTTAACATACACATAATTACATTAACTAAAATGTCTAAATAGGTACATTAACTAACATATCCTTTAAAGTGAAATGAACTTGAAGAAAATAAAGTAGATTGTTATACAAAGAAAATAATAATTTTTATTAATATTAATTGATATTAAAGTTTTAAA
>ML795556.1:42713-64816 GCA_009831015.1 Picea engelmannii
AACTTTCAAACCATGTTTGAGGCATTAAACCACCATTTTGGGGGTCAAAACTATGTGAACAATCTTTGTAGCCTCTTAACACCATTGTACACATTGAGAACTTTCCAAAAATGCAATGATCACTTCAATGATAGTTTGTATGAGTGTAACACCCCTCCGTTACGACTAGGAAAGATAAGAACATAGGTAAAAAAAAAATTAAGCATTAGGAAATTAACATCATCAATAAAATTCATAGTAGCGCATAATCTACGACATCATAAGTGAAATCATTACAAGCTAAAAAACTCATCACATAAATATAAAACAGAGAAAATACCCACCCAACCTACCCTACAAGGTCAGGACCTCCAAAACACATAAGTAATGCTCAAGCCCAAGATTCATCAGATTGATTTTGATCATTTAAGGTCTGAGGGATGGTGAATGTTCTAAGGAACAAGGAGGTGTCTACATCCCACTAACACAATCAAGTCCAAAAACCAACTAGCTAAATCAACAACATCAATGATGATCAATGGAGCAATAGTGTTTTAATAACCAATCACACATCACATAAATTCCAAGGTGAAAGAGAATTTAATTACTAAATCAATCATACAATGACATAAGTTAAGGAACAATGTAATCAACTTTATTTTATTTTGAAGGCGCAAAAGAAGACATCTACTTTAATTCAAGGGCTCGATTAATCAATTGTTGAATTCAACCATAAATCAACATTATTCCAAGGTGCACGCGTGATCTAAATATTGAATTAACATAATCAACATCATTACAATGCACGCAATTAATCTAAACACTTAGGAAATCATACATAAACATTGTTAGAATGCGTGCGAGTAATATAAAGCGTAATAGTTTAGGATTCACCATTAGTCCATAACACAAACAATCTAATTACTTAATCATCAACATCATCCATGGTGCAAGGGAAATCAATGCTCAATCATTTATACATTAACATTTTTAGTGGCGCAAGAAGTAAACTACAAACATGGCCATTCATACATTGCTTTTACATCATGGCGCAAAATAATTATCAATCAAATTTAAGGCACAAAAGAAGTCAAACTATTAAGTTCAGGGTGCAAGAATCTAGTTACTCATCCATTTATTTCCACGCACAAGGTAATCTAATCACATTAAATTCAGGGCGCAAAAGAATAATTATAAGGCAATCACAGTTTAACATTACAATGTAATCACAAGTCAACCTTATTAAGGCATGCAAGTAAATTTAATTACTAATATAATCATGCATCACCATTATTTCAAGGCACTAAAAAGATAACTATGCATTAATCAACCCTCGGTTTATCATGATCCAATAAAATAAAATAACTTAAACTCATAAAAAATGAACAAACAAGCACAAGGTTGAGTAAGGAAGGTATGAGAATAAAATTTAACGCTCATAAGGTTGAGAACAACTTTTTAGCAAGGACATTAGTCAATGCATTGACACTCGTTATTTTAAGGATCTAATATAATTATTTATATAGAATTTGAAAAATTATTAACATAGATTCAACCTGACCAAGAAGAAATCTATGTATTATTTATGTAAGTTGTATAAAGAACAAATACAACTGAACATTTTATTTTCTATATAAAAACATAAAAATTAGATTCATCGTGACAAAGAGGAAATATATTGAGCATTTCCTCCAATTACACGTATCAATTCAATTGTTTTTCTAGGAAGAATTTAATATATTCACAATATATGAGATGAATCTATAATAGATATAGATTCATAAGCATAAATAGTATGCAAATCCGGATTCAATAGTATTATTATTTCTAGGTTTACTATATTGGATAAATTTTATACATTGTATATTGATAGGTATAAATGAATGCCAAGAAAAAGATTGGATACCATGTTGGGCACAAAAACAAGCAAACGTTCGGGGAAAATGAAATTGCAAGTGGTATCCATTGGTTAAAATCACGGAGGGCAAAAAAAATCGCAGGTGGTATCCAGTGTTTAAAATTTGTTGAGTCTATAAAAGGAAAAACACAGAGCATATTGATGCAACTTCGTTGGGCAAAAGGGTGAAGGCACAGTGCCTGTGGCTCCCAAAAATGCATAGAATCAAGATGCAATTTCGTTGGGCCAAATGTTGAAGGCGTAGAGTTTTTGTCTCCCAAAAATGAAGAGAGTAAAGATGCAATTTTGCAGAGAAAAAATGCAAGGATACTCACCTTTACAAATCACTGAGAGAAGGGTGAACCCGAAGAGAATTTAAAGGGAAATATCGCAGTGTCTTTAAAGGGAAAACATGTAGAGTCTTTGAAGGGAGTTTCACAGGGACTTTGAAGGGAGAATCGCAGAGTCCTTGAAGGGAAATTCACAGGGAATTTGAAGGGAGAACCGCAGAGACTTTAAAGGAAAACGTAGAGCTCCCCCTTCCCCAGATACTCAGGCATCCTTAAATCACGAAAATTTCACAAAGGAAATAAGGATAGAACTCGCTTAGAAATGGGTTAAGATGTAGGGTTTATAACTACCAAAACACAAAGAATCAAGTAAAACAAATTTTCGTTGAGCAAAGGAGGAAAACACAGAGTAGATGCACTCCCAACAATGCATAGATTAAAAAAAACCTTCACTAAGAAAAGGAAGAAAATGCAGAGTAGATGCACCCCCAAACAATGCATAGATTAAAACAATTTTCATTGAGCAAAGGAAGAAAACCCTGAGTAAAGAATGGTTACTATGTTGGGCGCATTCAGTAAAGAATGGTTACTATGTTGGGCGCATTTTAAAGAAAATGAAGAGGGTAATGTCTGAGATGTTTTTAGGAAACACAGAGATAACCCTTGGGAAACCACCAATCGAGGATCAAAGAAATCAAGGGACCAAGAAGAAAATAAAAACTTCCAAGATGGCAATATAACAAGGGGAGAGAAAGCTATAAATTAAAAATTTATCCTGAACTAAAATGCAGAAGAATTTTAGCACCTTATGTGCATGAAATATAAATCATTTTCCAATCGCATAATCAACTTTTTTGCCATTTAATCAATCGTTCCAATATCATACATATTTATGAGTCACCTAATGTAATATAATCATTTCTCAATCGATTCAGTACCCATAAAAAAATTTTGGATTTAAAAGGAGATGATTAACTAACAACAATGGTAAATACAATAACCGAATAGGTGAAAATATAATCGGTTGTATGACGAACCTTGGCGACATGTGTCCCTTCCTTCATCCACTTTATAACCGTTGAGACTTCACCAGTACCACCCAAACAATTCTAGGGGTACTCTTCTTCCCCCTTAGCCCCTCGAGCTGCAAAGGGGCCACACACACACAACCAAAATCCTCTAGCTCCGAGCTCACCTCGCAAGGTAGAGCCACCACTCTCTCTCTCAAACTAGGTATCCCAACTCTCAAAGTTAAACAAGTTAGAATTTCTGTAACATAACCTTACTCATAACTCGTGTGTTTCATTCCTCCACTCAACCATTTGTTTTATAGAATTTCCTTAGTGACAACTTTTCATTTTCACATTTAATTTGTTTTTCTAAAATTTAATTAGGAATTATTCCCCCATATACTTGTCACCCATTCCCTTATTTGCACCAATAAATCCACAATTTAACTTAATTAAAATTCGATTTCCATCCCCCATCCTAAAAGATGTAACATCCCACTCTTGCGCACACTGAGCAAACGTATTCTTTGAGGACACTTTCTCGCAAGTGATCTGGATTATTATACTATTAAACATTTGATTTTGATTATGAGGCATTAAGGGTTGATGACATGTTGTTTTCTTGCATTGACATAGACAGGTGCTATTGACTCGGTTTTACTGAGTGTGCAGGATTTTGGACCTCGATGTTGCAGAGGCATCGATGGAGCCCCTTGGACTCTGGATCGAGTCAGGGAGTGAACTATTGGGGTTTGATTATTTTATATGTGATATGGGTGCATCTGATTAGATGATATGATTATGGATATATTTATGACATGATTCGTTGATGATGCAGGCTGACGATAGCTTGCCGACCAGAATCACATGTGGAGTAGAGGGGTCACGCTCGACTACCAGAGATGTTGAGGCAGATGTGTAGACAACATCCTTGCCACAACCTAGTAGCACTCCCATCATGGCACGAATTGTAGGTCAACGATTACCTAGTTCCAGAAGACCCACAATGTCGTGAGGGCTGACTGTGACAGTTGCTCATGATGATTCTAAAGGGCACGCAATACGGCAGGAGCCTTATTCCTTAGAGGCTCTTAGTCTCCCACAAGATCACCTGGCGGAGTATTGACTCCAGGGGTTTTTGATGTCTACCAAGTCAGTCAAGAGGCGAGTGGCACCATTGGAGCACGTGGTGCATCTCAAAGGGGATGTCGTGCAATAAAAATGGAAAGAGGCGAGTGGCACCCTTGGAGCACGTGGTGCATCCTAAAGGGCACATCATGCAAGAAAAATGGAAAGAGGCGAGTGACACCCTTGGAGAACATAGTGCGTCGTAAAGGGAACGTCACGTTGTTAATTAATAAATGGATGAACCTAGATGGCCCTAGGAAGAATAACATGATAAGAAAAATTTAAAACATTTTCCCTAACAAAATGTCGCCCAACCTCGAAAATTAAAAATCTAGGTCTAGGTGAAACTTACAGTAAAAGAAGAATATTTGTATAAAATAATAATAATAATAAATATATAATAATGATAATCATCTTTAATCTTGTGACAAGAAGGGGGTAAGTAATTAAATTGATTTGTAAAAGTCTTTGGGATAAAATTTAAAAAGGGGAAATAATTGTTTTACTATATTATGCTAATTAAAAATTCATTCATTAAAAAAGAAAAAAGGGAAAATGGGTAAGTTCTGCACATGCCTTTTTGAGTTTAAATAAAAAGGGGAAAGAGGGAAATCTAAAAAAATTAGGAAAGTAGGAAAAAGTGGGAAACATAAAAAGAAAGGGGAAACACAAGGAAAAAGTAGAGAGTCTAACTTAGTAAGGTATCTAGCATTAAAGAACTTTCTAAATTAAACTCAACTAGTAAATTAATAAGGGGGAAAGTCATTAAAACTTGCAAGGGAATATGGGGACAACTAGGAGTGATTCTAGGAATGACTTTAGGTGGGTGAGGGAAATAAGGGTAATTAATTAATTAATGAAATTAATTTTTGGAGAAATGAACGGGATGGGTCACACATATACGGGGAGGATTTTTATGAATTAAATTATTAAACTTTAAATTAAATTGGATTTTTGGAAAGTAAATGACTTCAAAACTCTATATAATGGAGGGAGGAGAAGGATGATGGATCTCTTCTATTTGTGTAACGTTATGCTGCAAAAATCTATACTTCACTGACTTAGCTTGTGGGAGTTGGGATACCCATCTTGGTGATGAGTGGTAGCTCGGCCTTACGAATGAGTGGTAGCTCGGCCTTACGAGGTGAGCTGGGAGCTAGTTGATTCTCTGGTTAGTGTGTGTGTCCCCTTTGTGGTTCAGGGGGATAAGAGGAAAGAAGAGTTCCCCTAGTGTTGGCTGGGAGGTACCGGTGAAGTCTCATCGATCGATAACAAGAACTGCATGGAGCACGCGAGACATCAACTCAGAGCGGTCGATTGAGAAACGATACACTTCCTTTATTTCTGCGTGGAAGATTGTTTGTATGATTTATACTTTTAGATCTTCATGTCTTGACTGTCTTGTCGTTGATTGATTGTGGTGATTGCGGTTTATTTTTTCCCTCCTCCCTAGTTCACCATTCCACGCCTGAGCAGTCGGCTAGGAGCCTGATTTACAGTCGTCGCTTTGGTGTTAATAGATCTATGGATCTCAATGCCCTGCTTTTCTATGCATGGATGATGAGCGAAGGATGTTCCTGCCAGTCGTCTACCTCTGTTGTTTTTCCTTGGTTTATTGTTGTCTTGTGCCTTCTAGCAAAAAGTACCTCTGTGTATGGATTTATTTGCGTCCTTGTTGGTTTATCTCTACGCTTTTTTTTTTCTCTGTGCCTTAAGGGATTAACCTTGGATTTTCTCTGCGCTTTGGCTGATAGAAGCTCTGCGATCATTTCAATGAGTTTTCCCATGGATCTTTTTGTTTCTCTTACTGTTGTCTACGGTTTTTTTTTTTTTACGCGTCTATGTTATTACACAAATCCAAGCGCTTGTTTGGTTTATGGACTGCAATAAACTTTTACTCACTGATATCCGAAGAACTATTCTAATATCCACAATTTATTTCTCAGAAGAAATTTTACCTTTCAGAAATGATATATATGTACAATCGACGCATCATTGAGCTGTAGATACCTTACATTTTTATTCTTCTATGATATTGAATCGAACTAGAACATCTTCTTTATATTGAATGGTTTGTCTGCTCATTACCTTTTACCAATAAACATTTTTATTCCTTTATTTCCTGGGATGTGTGGTACAACGATTTGCATATTTAAATGGTGACAGCAATGTGATTTCCTTCTGGTGTGTTTTTAGCATAGCAATTTGCATATTTAAATGATGATAGCAATGAATTTCCTTCTGGTGTGTTTTTGGCACAGGGATTTTCATATTTAAATGATGATAGCAATGAATTTCCTTCTGGTGTGTTTTTGGTACAACGATTTCCATATTTAAATGATGATAGCAATGAATTTCCTTCTGGTGTGTTTTTGGCATAGCAATTTTCATATTTAAATGATGATAGCAATGAATTTCCTTCTGGTGTGTCCATGTACAAAGATTTTGCTTATTTAAAGATGATTGTGTTGCTGCTTTAAAGACCACTATTTGCCATTAAGATGTTGACTGCACTTTTTTGTTGAATGGACACGAATTTGCCATTAAAATGTTCACTGTGTTTGTTGTTTAATGGACATGAATTTTCCATTAAATGTTGATTGAGTTTTGTTGTTGGAATGACCACGATTTGCCCTTAAATTGTTGACTACATTTTTAGTTTTCATGTGGCTGCATATTGGGGCTGCGACTCACCTAGGCTGGGTGTGTGCGTGCGTGTTGGGCTATGATTTACAATGCTGAGAGTATGCACATGTGTATGGTAGCATGGAATTTGGGTGTAATGGTAGCATCAGTTTGAAGGCGGTTTTATTAAAGGCATAGGATATCATGTTGACAACAAATCCTTATTGTAAGAGTGACTGTGATTTTCCCACTTAATAGCCTCGCGATTTTGCCTTTTGGAAACTTCAAGTGTTACCCTTACTGCATGGTGATTTCCCATTTAATACCTGTGTTTTCATTTAATTTGATTATTTTCTCATCATTACCTGCATTTCATTAAGACTGCAATTCCTTATTTTCCATTTATTACCTGCGTTCCATTTAATGATGGCGTTTTTTTTCCACAACAATTGATTTAGCATTTATATTGGATAGGTTATCCCTTAACCGCCTTTGATTAGTGCAACTTTTAATTGATTTGACAACCCATGTATAATGTACCCAATAGTTGCAACAATGGAAATTATATATACTTTATACAACAAATGATTAGCATATTTAGACAACCTCTTCATTGTTTAGACAACCCTTTAACTAATTTAGAACAGTCTTGTCCTTTAGTTTTAACATTGATTAAACTGAATTTTCAATAAGAATGTAACTATGGTTATAGTGTTAGTATTTACTTAATTAAGCCAGCTAAATTTGATTGGCATTAAGTTTAAATTTGATGATACATTGATGACAATTTATAAATTAATGTTGCTAACAAGCGTGATCATCGCAGCTCGTACATTGATATTGTTAATGATTGTTTAGGAGGTTAATTGCTAAGTGGGATGGTATTTAGTGATTAATTTCAAATTGCCAATTTAGATTTTCATTAATGTTAAATGATATTGTCGTATATTGGCTTAATTGCAATTTAGACTTGTTGAATTTTAATGTTAATTTAGAATTGTAAATTGTGAACTAATTGAAATTTGACATACTATTAGATTGGTAACCGATGTTAAATTAGATGGTTAGTATTGACTATTTTAGACGTGAGTAAAGGGTTGGCTTGTTGATTAAGTCATGTGTTGGCTTGCGTCTTCACACTTTGTCGTCCTCTTGCATCTTGTCGACCTATTGTTGGGGTTTGGGTGCAGTCTTGTGTCAATTGTTTTGCCTCCTAGCGTGCTAGATTTTCTTGAATCCTTGGTCCTGTTAGGATTTTTATGCCAAGGTTATTGAGAAATCTATCATCTGGGGATGACATGATTCCTGATGAGGGGATCAAGGCACGCCCTATTTGATAGTGGCGAATGATAACTCGGTCAGAGTCGATGCCTTCCGTGTGAGTGTTTTCAAGTGTTATAAGTTTGCTTTTGGTGCATGGGTTGAATGACTTAATGCGTTGGGTTCGCTCGCCCTGAGGTTCTAGTCTTGGGTCGTCAAGGCCGTTGTGTTGGGAGGGGGATGTTGTCCCTTAGCTTGTAGGAGTGTCTTCTTTGCGTTGGGTGGGTAGTCGTTCCTCCTTGTTGTTCTATGCATGTTTCTCCTAGTTTCCCTTGTGCCAGTGAGTGGTGTCATAGTTGCATGTTGCATGGACTGTGTTCTTACATTTGTCGTCAGTGGTGTGGTTAAACTGTTGTCATCATCAAATTATTTCCTAAAAACAAAAAGAAAAATTGCACTTCTACTTCACTGGTAGTCACAACGTTAGGGTCGTTACATATGGTATTAGAGCGGGTTCAACCCGCGACTTGGGATCACTACGGATTTCGTTGATATGATTTTTATTATAATGTTTCTAATTGAGTTGACTTGTATTCGTGCAACTAATCATGGTTAGAGGACACCATGGAGGAAGACGATAGGGTGCTAGGGGAGGAGGCACGACACCTCCAGTAGCATCCATGCCTAAGGGGTCTAACCCCCAGGGAGACGAACAGGTTGTCGAGCAGGAGAAGATCACGGTGGGTGATGTGTTTGGAATGATGAGGTATTTTCAATGAATGTCTGAGGCATTGATCAACTGATTGGAAAAGGATGAGTCCAGGGCACTAACACCCCCTAAGGGTCCACTGCGCACTTTGGTCGGTACTGGTAGCATTCACCATGAGCTCGAGAAGGTCAAATTTCTCGAGTTCCTTGGTGCCCCAGACGGTGTAGCCGCCGAGGCATGGTTGGAGAATATGGTGATGTACTTTTCACTTCGCGACTATACCTCCAACATAAAGGTCTGCATGGCGGTATTTCAACTAAAGGGGAGCGCTCTTCTATGGTGGAAGATGCTCCTACCACAACTGAACATGGTCATCGAAGACGTGTCATGGGAACTATTCAAGGAATGGTTCTGAGAGAGGTACCTATCAGAGGAATTCATTGAGTGTCAGCTCAACGAGTTCAACGCCTTACGATAGGGCGATCGTACGGTGCCCGAGTACAAAGCCTATTTTAGGGGGTTGCTCCGGTATGCTCGACATCTTAACACTGAGAAACTTAAGGTCAACAGGTTCATGTTCGGCCTTAATGGCATCATATGTGCCAAGGTTAGGATTCTGATGCCTCAAACCTTGCATGATGTCATCCAAAAGGCCCTCATAGCAGAGGAGGAGCTTATCAGTGGTGGTTAGAGAAGGACTCCAGCGAGACCAGTAGGGAAGGTGTCATCTGGTGCGCAAAAACATCAGACACTAGCCAAACATATGCCAAGATATCGTGGCTTCCAGAGGGGATCCACTCAGTACACCTCAATGACCAATGCCTCAGCAGCGGACACGTTATCGGGGACCACAGCATTAGCAACAACATCGACCGCAACAACAACAGTTTAGGCCTTTTCAGCAGAATAAAGCATGATTCCAGACTGGTGGGCCATCATCTTCTACTTCGGCTACGAGGAGTACTCGAATGAAGAAGGGGTGTTGGACGTGTGGGGAGCCACACTACCAGCGCGACTGCCCTGTGGAGAGGACTAGAGCATTTGGATCAGCCAGATCCACTACCATGGGAGATATGGGGAAGGCCCATCAAATTCATGCAGCAGTGAATAACTGCCAGACAGAGAACCAGTCGACTTTTCTCGAGAAGTCAGGTACCGTCGCTAACCAGACCCTTAGTATTTTGATAGATCCTGGTGCTACTGAGAGTTTCATTTCTGGTACAATGCTAAAAAGGATTAAGGTAAAGGCAGTCGAACATGATGAGTTTATCTTTGTAGATATGGCTTCAAGAGCCAAACAGAAGGTTGGAGGAAAGGATACGGGTTGTACCCTTAACCTAGGAGAGTTTGTCACCAGGACCGACCTGTACGTCACGATGTTAGGATCTTATGATGTCATGATTGGTATGGACTGGTTGGAATTGCATGAGGTGATACTCAACTATAAGATGAAATAATTGAGCTTGGTCAATGACAAGGGATAGAGACACGTGATTGTAGGTCGGAACTAAGGAGTTTCCCTGAGGTTCATCTCTTCCTTGCAACTATGGAAGAGCATGCGCAAGGGATGTAATCTTTATACGATCTTTGCATTAAACGAGAAGGGTGTAGCGGAAGGTCTAGAACACCTTCCGGTGGTGAGAGAGTTTGCTGACATCTTTCCAGAGGAGTTACCTGGGATGATGTCGGAGAGGGAATTGGAGTTTACTATAGACCTAAAACCATGGAATGAACTGATAGCTAGAAATCCTTATTGGATGTTGACCATGGAGTTAAAAGGGTTGAGAATGCAACTGAAGGAATTGTTGGACCTGGGACTGATACGTCCAAGTGTGTCACCATGGGGTGCAACTGAGATTTTCATATGAAAGAAGGATGGGTTGTGGAGGCTCTTCATTGACTACCATCAATTGAACAAGGAAACTATCAAGAATCAATATCCATTGTCGAGGATTGATGATCTGTTCAATCAAATGAAGGGTGCAATGGTGTTCTCAAAAATCAATTTGCGATCACGGTATCACTAGTTACGAATAAAGGAGGATGACATCCCTAAGACCGTCTTTAAGATGAGGTTTGGACATTACGAGTTTACCATTTTACCGTTTGGACTGACAAACACCCCCGGGGTATTTATGAGTTTGATTAACAGGGTGTTTCATGAGTACTTGGACAGGTTCATCCAAGTATTGATTGATGATATTTTGATTTACTCTCGGACAACAGAGGCGCAGGAAGAGAACTTTCGCTTGGTACTACAGTGTCTGTGAGAGCACAAATTGTATGGGAAGTTTTCCAAATGCTCATTTTATCAATCAAAGATTCACTACTTAGGGCATGTCATCTCCAGTGAAGGTATCGTCATGGATCCAGCAAAGGTCAAGGCTATTATGGAATGGCCTGCATCGACGAACATCCTAGAAGTACGTAGCTTCATGGGTTTAGCAGGATACTATCGACGGTTCGTCGAGGGATTTTCAAAGATAGCAAATCTGATCATGGAGTTGTAGAAGAAGAACAAGAAGTTTGTTTGGATCGAGAAATGTGCAAAATCATTTGGGAGGCTCAAAGAGTTGTTGACAACAACACCAATACTAAAGGTCCCTGACATGGATGCAGACTTCTTGGTATGCACTGACGCATCCAAGGAAGTCTTAGGTGGAGTCCTAATGCAAGACGGTCAAGTGATTTCTTACATATCGAGGAAACAGAGAAGGCATGAAGAAAACTATGTGATGCATGATTTGGAGTTGTTAGCCATTGTATATGCCTTGAAGGTTTGGAGACACTACCTTGTTGGACGAAAATTTGAACTTAAGATGGACCAGTGTGTACTACAACACATCTTTATGCAAGACGACCTAAACGCGCGACAATGGAGTTGGTCGTAATTACTTAGCGAGAACAACTTCGAGATTAATTACATAAAAGGAACAGTGAACCGAGACCACGCATCTTTTCGGTGTTGCCTCTTCAGACGAATCTACGTGAAAAAATTATTACTTTACAACATGACAATGACTGGTACAAAGAGGTCGAGGTTTTCATTAGACAAAACACAATGATGGTACCGAGATTTAAAGGATTTACATTTGACGACGATGGATTATTGAGGTTTAAAAAATGGATTTAAGTACCACCGAACGACGAGTTGAGGATCTTGATCCTAAATGAGGCTCATAGAGAAGTATACATGGCTCACCCGGGAGTCACGAAGATGAGGGTGGACCTTAAACCCTTATTCTTCTAGAAGGAAATGAAGGAAGACATAGTAAACTATGTGGCCATATGTTTAGAATGTCAGTAGGTAAAATATGAACATAGACATCCAATAGGATTACTAAAGCCACACACTATTCCAGAATCGAAATGGGAGGTTATTTCAATGGATTTGATTGTTGGATTTCCACTGACGGCAAGGAGACACGACTCGATTTTCATAGTAGTGGACTCTCTGACAAAGAGTTCTCACTTTATTCCTATGCGTACAATGTATCAAGCACCTGGCATAGCTAGAGTTTTCATCAGTGATATTGTGAGGCTGCATGTCATGCCTAGGAGGATTATATTCGATTGAGCATCGGTGTTTACTCGATGATTTTGGATGAGTTTCCAAGAGGCCTTGGGAACCCAACATAACTTCAGAACGGTGTATCACCTGGAGACTGACAGGCAGACCGAATGAATGAACTAGACCTTGGAGGACATGTTGCGCATGTACGTGATGGACCAACAAAAGCATTGGGAAGAATTGTTTCCTCTAATAGAATTCTCTTATAACAATAGTTACCAAAGCACCATTAGGATGGAGCCTTTCGTGTTTCTTTATGGGTGACCATGTCAGACGCCTTTGAGTTGGGATCAACTGTAGGATAGGGTCCTGGTGGGACTAGAAGTGATCCAAGAAATGGAAGAGAAAATGAAAACAATAATACAAAGGATTAAAGAAGCGTAAGATCGGTAGAAAAGTTATGCCGATGCACATCGTGTCGACCGTAGTTACGAGGATGGTGATCGAGTCTTCTTGCAGGTAAAACCACATAAGAGTTCGATCAAGTTTGGAAAGGGAGCTCAAATCTCTCCTAGGTTCGTGGGACCTTTCAAGATCGTTGAAATAAAGGGGCCCATGGCCTATCGGCTAGCCTTGCCTGATTCCTTGAGGCGTATGCACAATGTTTTTCACGTATCTATTTTGAGACATTATATTAGTGATCCTACACACGTTATTGACATCAGTTCCTTGCAGGTATCATATGAGGGGGCACTCATGACTAAGCCGATTCATATCCTTGATCATCGCATTCGACATGTATGACGTCAAACAGTAGATCAGGTCAAGGTCCAGTGGGACAACTATAGTCCGCACTCGATGACCTCGGAGTACGCATATGATATGTGCCAACAGTTTCCATTTTTGTTTGATAGATAGACTTATGATACTGTGATACACATTGTTTCGGCACTTATACTGTGAAAATTCGGGACAAAGTTTAGACCAAGAGGGGGTGTATGTAACAACTCGCTCTTGTGCACATTGAGCAAACTTATTCTTTGAGGACACTTGCTCACAAGTGATCCAGATTATTATATTATTAAACATTTTATTTTGATTATGAGGTGTTATGGGTTGATGACATGTTGTTTTGCTTCATTGACATAGAAAGGTGCTATTGACTCGGTTTTACTGAGTGTGAAAGATTTTGGATGTCGAGGATGCAGAGGCATCAATGGAGCCCGTTGGACTCCAGATCAAGTTAGGGAGTGAACTATTGGGGTTTGATTGTTTTATATGTGATATTAGTGCATTTGATTAGATGATATGATTATGGATATATTTCTGACATGATTTGTTGATGATGCAGGCTGACGATGGATTTTCTACCAGACTCACATGTGGAGTAGAGGGGTCACGCTCGACTACCAGAGATGTTGAGGGAGAGGTGTGGACAACAACCCTGCCATAGCCTACTAACACTCCTGCCACGATTCGAACTGTAGGTTAACAATTACCTAGTTCAAGAAGACCCACGATGTTGTAAGGGCTGACTCCGACATTCTCTCACAATGATTCTAAGTGGCGCAAAATAAAGAAGGGGCCTTATTCCTTATAGGCCCTTAGTCTATCACAAGATCACTTGGTGGAGTATTGACTCCAGGTGTTTTTGGTGTCTAACAAGTCAGTCAAGAGGCGAGTGGCACCCTTGGAGAACGTGGTATGTCCTAAAGGGTATGTCGCACAAGAAAAATGGAAAGACGCGAGTGGCACCCTTGGAGCACGTGGTGCGTCCTGAAGGGCACATCGCACAAGAAAAATGGAAAGAGGCGAGTGGCACCCTTGGAGCGCATGGTTCGTCCTGAAGGATACATCGTGCAAGAAAAATGGAAAGAGATGAGTGGCACCCTTGGAGCATGTAGTGTGTCCTGAAGGGAACGTCGCATTGTTAATTAATAAATGGATGAACCTAGATGTCCCTAGGAAGAATAATGTGATAAGAAAAATTTAAAACATTTTCCCTAATAAAATGTCACCTAGCCTCGAACATTAAAAATCTAGGTCTAGGTGAAACTTGTGGTAAAAGAAGAATATTTGTATAAAATAGTAATAATAATAATAATAAATATATAATAATGATAATCATCTTTAATCTCGTGACAAGAAGGGGGTAAGCAATTAAATTGATTTATAAAAATATTTGGGATAAAATTTAAAAAGCGGAAATAATTGTTTTACTATATTATGCTAATTAAAAATTCATTCATTAAAAAAGAAAAAAAGGGAAAAGGGGTAAGTTCTGCACATGCCTTTTTGAGTTTAAATAAAAAGGGTAAAGAGAGAAATCTAAAATAATTAGGAAACTAGGAAAAAGTGGGAAACATAAAAAGAAAGGGGAAACACAAGTAAAAAGCAGAATGTCTAACCTAGTAAGGTATCTAGCATTAAATAGCTTTCTAAATTAACTCAACTAGTAAACTAATAAGGGGGAAAGTCATTAAAACTTGTAAGGGAATATGGGGACACCTAGGAGCGATTCTAGGAATGACTTTAGGTGGGTGAGGGAAATAAGGGTAATTAATTAATTAATGAAATTAATTTTTGGAGGAATGAAGGGGATGGATGACACATGTACAGGGAGGATTTTTATGAATTAAATTATTAAACTTTAAATTAAATGGGATTTTGGGAAAGTAAAGGACTTCGAAACTCTATATAATGGAGGGAGGAGAAGGATGATGGATCTCCTCTGTTTATGTAACATTACACTCCAAAAATCTATACTTGACTGACTTAGCTTGTGGGATTTGGGATACCTAGCTTGGTGAGGAGTGGTAGCTTGGCCTTGCGAGGCAAGCTGGGAGCTAGATGATTCTCTCGTTAGTGTGTGTGGCCCCTTTGCAGCTCGAGGGGATAAGGGGGAAGAAGAGTAGCCCTAGAGTTGGCTGGGAGGTACCAGTGAAGTCTCATCGGTCAGCAAGCGGGAACTACACGGAGCACATGGGACATCAACTCAGAGTGGGCTATTAGGGAATGGTATGCTTCCTTTATTTTTGCATGGAAGATTGTTATTATTATTTATGCTTTTAGTTCTGCATGTCTTGATCATCTTGTGCTTGATTGATTGTGGTGATTGTGGTTTATTTTTTCCTTCATCCCTAGCTCACCATTCCATGCCTGAGCTGTTGGCCAGGAGCCTGATCTACGGTCGTCGCTTCGGCGTTAATAGACCTATGGATCTCAATGGCCTGCTTTTTTTTGCATGGATGATGAGTGAAGGATATTCCTGTCAGTCGTCTACCTATTTTGTTTTTCCTTGGCTGATTGTTTGTCTTGTGCCTTCTAGCAAAAGGTACCTCTACATATGGATTTTTTTGCGTCCTTGTTGGTTTATCTCTGCGCTTGTTTTTGTTGTCTGCGCCTTAAGGGCTTAACCTTGGATTTTCTCTGCGTTTTGGAAGATAGAAGCTCTACAATCATTTCAATGACTTTTCCCATGGATATTTATGTTTCTCTTATTGTTGTCTTTGTTTTAATTTTTTTTACGCGTCTACGTTATTACACATCTACCATGTAGAAATAAAGGAAGTTTTTCATTGCTCAATCCCCCGCTCTAAGTTGATGTCCCGTGCGCTTAGTGCAATTCCCTCTTGTCGATTGATGAGACTTCATCGGTACCTCCCAGCCAATGATAGGATTTCTCTTCTTCCCCCTTAGCCCCCTGAGCTACAAAGGGGCCACACACACTAACTAGAGAATCAACTAGCTCCCAACTCACCTCACAAGGTCGAGCTACCACTCCTCACCGAGATGGGTATCCCAACTCCCACAAGATAAGTCAGTCAAGTATAGATTTTTGTAGTGTAACGTTACGCAAACAGAAGAGATCCATCATCCTTCTCCTCCCTCCAATATATAGAGTTTCGAAGTCCTTTACTTTCCCAAAATCCCATTAAATTTAATGTTTAATAATTTAATTCATAAAAATCCTCCCCGTACATGTGTCACCCATCCCCTTCATTCTTCCAAAAATTAATTTCATTAATTAATTAATTACCCTTATTTCCCTCACTCATCTAAAGGCACTCCTAGAATCGCTCCTAGGTGTCCCCATATCCCCTTACAAATTCTAATGACTTTCCCCCTTATTAATTTACTAGTTGAGTTTAAATTAGAAAGTTATTAAATGCTAGATACCTTACTAAGTTAGACTATTTATTTTTTCCCTTGTGTTTCCCCTTTATTTTTATGTTTCCTTCTTTTTTCTAGTTTCCTAATTATTTTAGATTTCCCTCTTTCCCCTTTTTATTTAAACTCAAAAGGCATGTGCAAAAACTTACCCTTTTTCCCTTTTTCCTTTTAATAAATAAATTTTTAATTAGCATAATATAGTAAAACAATTATTTCCCCTTTTAAAATTTTATCCCAAAATATTTTTATAAATCAATTTAATTGTTTACCCCCTTCTTGTCACAAGATCAATGAAGATTATCATTATATATATATATAGATAGATAGATAGATAGATATATAGATATAGATAAAATTTTACCACCATTATAATTTAGACCTAGAGTTTAATTTCATAGGCTGGGCGATAGTTTATTAGGGGAAAATTTTTAAATCTTTCTTAACACGTTATTCATCCTAAATCCATCTAGGTTTATCCAATTATTAAATAACAACACGACGTGCCCTTCAGGATGCACTAGGTGCTCCAAGGGTGTCACTCGCGTCTTTCTGTTTCTCGTGTGTGATGTTCCCTTCAGGATGCACCACGTGCTCAAAGGGTGCCACTCATCTCTTTCCATGTTTTTTGTGTGACATGCCCTTCAGGATGTAGCACATGCTCCAAGGGTGCCCCTCGCCTCTTGATTGACTTGGTAGACATAAAAAACCCCTGGAGTCAATACTCCACCAGGTGATCTTGTGGAAGACTAAGGGCCTCTAACGAATAAGGCCCCTGCCTTATTGTGCACCCCTTAGAATCATCATGAGCAACTGTTGTATTTTTTCCTCACGACATCGTGGGTCCTCTCGAAATAGGTAATCATTAACCTACAGTTCGAGCCACGACGGGAGTGCTAGTAGGATGTGGTAGGGTTGTTGTCCACACCTCTCCCTCAACATCTCTGATAGTCTTGCATGACCCCTCTACTCCACATGTGAGTCTGGTCAACAAGATATCATCAACCTGCATCATCAACGAGTCATGTCAGAAATATATCCATAATCATATCATCTAATCAGATGCACTAATATCACATATAAAACAATCAAACCCTAATAGTTGATTACCTGACTCGATCCAGACTCCAAGGGGTTCCATCGATGCCTCTGCATCCTCGAGGTCCGAAATCCCGCACACTTAGTAAAACTGAGTCAATAGCACCTGTCTATGTCAAGGCAGCAAAACAACATGTCATCAACCCATAACGCCTCATAATTTGAATCAAAAGTTTAATAGTATAGTAATCCGGATCACTTGTGAGCAAGTGTCCTCAGTGAATAAGTTCGCTCAGTGTGCGCAAGAGCGGGATGTTACACCATCAAGAGAGAGAGCAAAGCTTATTTGGAAAGCTCACTACAGTTGGGTGGTAGGAGACTTCGACATAGAAAAGACAATGGCAATGTTGCAACAACAATTATACTGGTCAAAACTTCAACATGATGTCAACAAGTATATCAGGTCCTGCACGGCCTATGCCATTGCTAAAATGACCATTAAGAAACAAGGAATGTACACTCCAATTCCTACTCCCAATATGCCTTGGGAATCCATATCGATGGACTACATATTGGACTTTCCTTCATCCAAGAAGGGAAATGGCTGTGGTTTTTTGGTTGTTGATCGATTTTCCAAGATGGTGATTCTAGACGCTTGAAAGAAAAGTATCGTAATGGAGGCCACTACCAAGCTCTTCCTCGAACGACTATGGGAACATTTTGGGATACCACAAACCATCATCACAGATTGGGAAAACTGGTTCGTCAACACATTTTTTTCAAGCCTCTTGTCACAAATGGACACCAAGCTCACCAAATACACTACCTTCAACCCCCAAATGGATGGCCAATCCGAGGTCGTCAATAGGATGATCATTCATATCCTACGGATGACTAAGTAAGACAAGTAAGGGAGTGTAGTAATGACATCTCGCCCATGCAAGGACGACTAAGATGAGTTCCACAAGATGGGCTTGACTTTTTCTTTGGGATAGTTGCGCTCTTGTTACATTTTGATTTGGAGTCAGGTTCTTGTTAGGTTTTGCTTGTCATGGTCATTTTGCTTAAGTCGGGTTGAAATTTTTATATTTCTATCATGTTAAATTATTAATTTATTGTTAATTTGTGAAAACATATTTTTTATTATTAACATAATTTTCAAAATATCATTAATTTAATTTAAAAGTAAATAAGTTATAATGTAATTAAATATATAATGTCACATTGTTATTGGAAAGAAAGTGGTGTAGTGCCGATAACTAAGAGTACCAAGTCATCCCAAATATTTCAAGTGTGAACTATGGAGTATTAGAACACTAATTTCTCACGGTAGCTAATGGCAATATCTAGGTTTTCTCCCCGCAATAAATAAGTGAGTATAATATAGATATATCGCAATATCTAGGTTTTCTCCCCTTAATAAATAAGTGAGTATAATATAGATATAATTATAATCTTCTGGTGTTAGGAGGCTAAACAACGTGGCCCAACATAGGTGAATTAATTCTCTTTTTAGGATAGCAACCTAAACAATGCGATGCGAAGTGATCTAATTATTTATTTAGTGAGAATTTGATCAATGAAAAATTTGAAATAACATATTATGATTGTTACTAGGAGACCAATCCATTTATGTTTTCCCTGTATCTCCTTCGAGAGATAGGAGCATAAAGATAAAATTTAAGTTCAATGGTGATTCAACATGGAGATTCTAATGTTAAAATTTAAATACTTATTTTTATTTGTTTTGTCTTTTTATATATTATTTATTTTTTTAATACTTTCACGACATAAAGTTATGGATCTTTATGGATCTTGTAAATTTGTTTAAAATTGTATAAAACTTATTTGTAAATATAAATAATTTTGGATTTTTTCTAATAACAATCAACTATCTTAATTTAAAATATTAAAAAAAGAATGGAAATGAAGATAAAATTACTCAAAATTGAGATTGAAATTCTTGATAGAGTTTAATTATCTCCCAAATCTCAATTTCTCTTTTACTTTCTTTTTCAATCAAGATTTTGAATGTTGGATATTTTCTTATTTGATGTTTTTCAATATTTAGAAGATTTCATCCATCCTTTCTATCATTCTTTTTACACATAACAAATTTAGATTTTATGTTTGTATGGTTGAATTTTATATAGAGTTTGAAATGTTTTAAAAAGTTATTTTTGAAATGTTGCTCAGTGTTAAGTGAGCATATTAATTTAAGTTTGAATGTCAATTGTTTTCTGCACAACAAGTTTATATCTCTCCTTTTACACACAACAAATTTAAATTTTATGTTTGTATGGTTGAATTTTATATGGAGTTTGAAATGTTTTAGAGAGTTATTTTTGAAATGTTGCTTAATATGAAGTTAACACATGACATTTTAAAAAAAATATTAATAAAAAAAAATTATTTCAATATCAGCCATAAATAAAGTATTTCAATATCTATATCAGCTCTATATATAGAGAAAGAAATAGAGTGATTGAAAGTAAAAATTTCATTAATAGGTTCTTTCTACTTCACAATGTACAAATCCTTTAATACTATAAGAAGAAAATTATTTCAATGTGTACCATAAATAAAATATTTCTATGTCCACCTATTTTAACATCTAACTTTGATAAAATAATATTCTATCAAAATTCACTTTTAAGTAAAATAATTTTATATCAACTTTATATAGAAAGAGAGTAAATGAAAGTAAAAAAAATCTTACTAAGGAGATGTATCATTGAATGGTGGGCTGAGTATGANAATATATATATATATATATATATATATATATATATATATATATATATATATATATATATATATATATATTCCACGTGTTTTCTCTTAAGAGGTCACAGGTTCAAATCCAGAAGGGGGGTAGGGTATGTATATCTTAGTAGACTTTACCAGTCAAATCGCTGGGCGGAGGGGGGTCCCTTGTCCCACAAACAAGGTAGTCTCATACACCAATTTGGTATGGTGGCTTGACCATAACCTTAAAAATAAATTATTATTATTATTACTATATATAAACTAAAAATTAGTTTAGATCCATCTTCTCTAGATCTATCATATATTTAGAAGTATCAAATCTTTCAAGATATAAACATTTCTTTAAAATCATACAACACTAAACGCTCCAACTTCTTGCCGATCCTTGGATTGAGAAACTTCCACAACAGGGACCACTAAGACGAGGAGAGATGAGACAATGGCCACGGCAGAAGATGAGGCAAGCGCCCCAGCTAAGATAAACACTGGATTTGTTTTTTATTTGTTGGAATAAATTAATAAATAAATAAAGTTAATTTTTATAATTGCAATGTAGTATTGGCTTATGTCCCAAGGTAAGGATGTTTAAGACAAGAAAATATTAAAAGACTTACACCAAAAATAAAAATTATTATAATAAAAAAAATATTAAATTATAAAAATGAATTAATAAATAGATAAATTTGAATTTTACTACTAATTAAAACAATTTAAATTAATAAAAATAAATTACTAAACAATTTATATTAATTAAAAATAATTAATAATAAATAAAAATGAATTAATAAATAAATACATAAACTTATTTTTTTTTGTTACTACAATGTATTCACAAATTTTATTACAATGTATTCACAAAGGAAGGAGAAAAGATGAGACAACATACAGCGGACATGTTGAAATGAATTAATGAGTAGATACACTTAATTTTTCTGATTGCAGTGCATTGCAATGACGACTAAGAACAGCAAAGCCGAAACGAAATGTTTTTAGCCCAATTTATGAAGGGTAAATAAGACAAGCTTCTGCTCATTAAAATATGTTAGCATAATATGTTTTTGGGTTGAGAAATATCAATGTTTTTAGCCTCATTTATGAAGGGTAAATAAGACAAGTTTCTGCTCATTAAAGCATGTTAGCAGAATTTTTAAAGGGTAAGTAACATAAAAACATATGAAAAGATAAAAGATGGGTTTGATGTAGTTAATATGAATATCAATATTTTTAGTAAAATTTATGTGCTATTAATATATATTCAACAGTAAAGTATTTAATGATTTATATGTTGGAATATATACTGTTTGTTTGATGTAAAGGTGTTTCAAATCAATCTGTATATATCTTATTATATAGATCATTAAATGCTCTGCTGCAGCTTGCATTTTGTTTACAGAATTTATAAAGGTTGGATAAGACAAGTTTCTACCTATTAAAACACATGACAAGATGGACTTGACAATAGATAAGACTAGCACAACTGTTAAATATAGCAGATGGAGAAAGCCGAAAGGTATCGGCTAGTAAAGAATTTATTAAATTTTATTATTGATTAACAAATAAACGCTTCATTTATGTGGTGTTAATATTTTAATTTTTGTTAATCACTTAAGTGGCAATCAGTTAGTTATCAAAGTAATTTTTAAATATGATTAGGTAAATGTAAAAAAGTAAACACATAAACGGATGTCTTTATAATAGCTAGGAAGTTAATGATTGA
>ML795556.1:67472-83524 GCA_009831015.1 Picea engelmannii
TGTGACATTTCAATATTTACCCAGATCGAGTTGTTTTTTTTGCTTATGTTGATTCAATCGATTAAGTAGTCGAAGTTTACTGAATAAATTTAATCTATTTTATTTTTTGATTTCATTTTTTTTACTAAACAAAATTTTGGTTTAAATGGGTTAACCAAGTTATTTTAAATAAAAATGTGGGACCAGTATGATTATAATTTTTTTTTACTAATCAAGCAAAACTATACATCCTTTTATTTAAGAATTTATAAAGAGTAGATAAGATATTTGGTTTTTTAATAAAATAAATTATTAAGTAAATAAATTTGAAAAAACAAACTAAGTAAAATTTTATTTTGTTTAGTTTTTTTGAAATTTTAATTACATAAATCATTTTAAATCAAATATAAAATATTAATTGAAATTTTATCATTCAAATAAAATTATAATTTCAAATAAAATTCTATTTATTTAAAATTTTGATATTATTCTCGATCATCTCTTCCTTCCCGCCATTGAATCTAGGCATCGATCATCCTATGATTTGGACTTCAATTTAGATCGTGCCTTGATTTTTTATCCCTTTATGACAATTTAAGCTTTGACCAAACCCTTTTATCCATGATTTAATTATGCTTCTAAAAAAATTAATATTTTTAGATTTTATAACGAGATAATAAAAAATTTCATGTATTCAAGGCAATACTAAATCCTTGACTACAATCATAGGGATTGAGGATGAAGACTTGATATAATTTTTTAATTTGTTTCCTTTCAAGTAAGTTGAGATGGATGAATGACTGAAATACTTGGGATTCTACTTAAAACATTATGCATATCTCAAGAAGGATTGTGATTGTTTGTTAGGATAATTTGAAAAGAGAATATTTACATGGTGTCATTGATGGCTATTTAGGGGTGCGAGCTTGGTTCTATTCAAGGTTGTTTGGGAGGCTATTCTATTTTGTTGGATTATCATTTTTTGGATTCCAAAAGGGATTTTAGGAAATATAAAGAAAATCATCTTTGGTTGGGATATTTTGAAAATAAGGGCATTCCATGGGTAAATTGGGAAAGACTAGCAGTTCCAAAATGTTTAGGAGGGTAGGGTCTCAGAAGTACTTTCATCTTTTTAAAAGATTTGGTAGTCAAATGAATTTGGATACTAACCAAAGGGGAGGGATTATGGGTTTGAGTTTTTCATCAAAAGTACATTGCTCCTAATTCTATAGAGGACTAGATCCGAAGACCTGAAAAAAAATACATAATGTTTCAGTTATGTGGAAATTTGTTGTATTGGATTTTCCCTTAGTTGTTGAGAGTTTGGTTTGGAAAGTTGTTGATGGAACAAAGGTAACACTGTGGGAGAACACTTTTAATCCATTTTTAACAAATATATGGGGTCAAGAGTGGTGAATAGCTAATTATCTAGGTTTTAGAGGGGAAGAGGCACAAGTCTAGTGTTCCTTTATTGCTCGGTTGAAGTTAAGTCATGTAAGGATTCAAGAGAAATAATAGCCATTGATATAGGATAAATATCCTTTAGAGGTTTATACTCCAACCGAGGTGAGAAGAGAAATATTGTTTGGTGGTTGAGGGGTGTCTAGAAATTCAATTTCCCAGCAAAATAAAAATAAAAATGTTATATGCCTCCTCTTAAATAATAAAGCACTAACGTGGGATAACCTTCAAAAAATAAATAGATGGAGGCCAAGGAAGTGCTCCCTCTATAATTGTTTTGATGAGGCCAAGATTCATTTGGTAATGGAGTGCTCCTATTTCAAACAAGTTTGGTGGGAAATAGAATCTCTAGTAGGTTTAAAATATGTGGTTTAGAAGTACAATGGAGAAAGGTCTTAAAAACTAGTGTGAAAATATTGTGGTAAAATATTATAGATATTTTCCCCTGATTCTCTCTTGAGTATCTAGTTGACTAACAAAATCATTTTTTTTTATTATAGATATATTCTCCCTTTGTAGTGTGCAGGATTTTAAATATTTTCCTTAAGGAAAACATGCTAAACTTGATAGGTAGATTATGATTGAAGATATTGAAGATACAACACTATTTTTTGGAGACATGCTAGTTTTGTATAAAATAAATGTAAATGCTCTTGAAGCATCTCAAAAGTGTAATTTGGTATTTTAATAAAATTACATGTTATTTTGCTTTTGTTTTTTTTCTACGAAAGAAAAGAAAAAAACAAAAGAAGAAGAAGAGGAAGGAAGAAATAGGTATCCTTCCTAAGCTCCAATAGAATTAGATTTATTAGGTTGTAATTTTTTTTTTTGCTAAGATGAAATGTAATAACCAATTGGTCATTGGATATTAATTATAATATTTGTGTTAAGAAAGGATAGATATATAATTGAACAAATCTTAGAAGAGGAGTCAAGATCATTGTTGTCCTATTTACATTTATGATATTGTTCTTCTTGCAAAAACTATAAATGATCTTCATAAGAAACTCAAAGTTTGGAAAAATGATACCTATTCACAAAGATGGTGATATAAATAATGTAAGAGATTATAAAACCATCATGGTCAGTTGCCTCTTTTCCAAGCCATTTGGCACCATTAGAGACAAGAAAATAAGAAAATGGAAAGAAGAAAACAATGCTAGGGATCCTTTTCAGGTTTGGTTTCAATATAAGCATTCAACCATTAACCAGCTAGTAACTCTTAGAGTTTTTGTTGAGAAAGCACAAGAGAAAGGTAATAGTATTTGTCTTTGATTTGTTGATTTTGCTAAAGATATGGATACAATGCCTTGAATAAAACATTGGGCAAGCATGGAAAAAAGTAGGAATTCCTCCTGAGTAGAGAGAACCTGCTTTTCATTTTTATTACAAAATTGGGGTGAGTGATAAATGCTAAAATTGGAAGAAGGAAATTCAAAATCAATAGTAAGGTTGGGGTGAAACAAGGATGTCCCCTCTCTCCAATATTAATTTGCACATTTATATATCACTTTAAAAATTGGATCAAGAATAATGGAGGACAAAGAATACGCATATATGAAACTATCATTTGTTGTTATTTATTTATGTAGACGATGTTGTGTTTTTGATAGAGAAAAAAATTGTGTCCAAAGACATCTTGATTCCCTAAAACAATTTGTCAGTTATTCTGAAATGAAAGTTAATGTAGAAAAATGGGTAATGGTAATAGGTACTTCCAATAAGGATAGAGTCATCAAATTTAATGGTGAAAACTTGGTCAAGGTAATTTTTTTCTTACAAGTACATGGGCCTTTAATTTGATCATAGATAGAATTAGAACTATTGTGAGGAGAAATAATGAATAGGGGGCATGAAGGCCTTCTATTCTATGAAAAATAAATGAAAACAATAATTATATATGGTTGTCTCATTTGAGCTTTAGGAATTTCTAAAGAATTTTGGGAGAAATTCGAAAGAGTTTAGAAAAGGTTCTTATTAAAGGAACAAGGTGAACTGGAATGGGTCACTATATAATTTGTCATCTATTTTGGTACTTTCTAGATGGAAAGATTGGAGCAAAAGGATTGTGGGGCCCCTTTTAGGGGTAAGCCTTGTTTTGGTGATTTGGGGTTTTACATCAAACTTTCAAACCATGTTTGAGGCAATAAACCACCATTTTGGGGGTCAAAACTATGTGAACAATCTTTGTAGCCTCTTAAAACCATTGTACACATTGAAAATGATGCAAAAAGGCCACCTAGGGCACGTCCGCTTCCACCAGGACCTTCTTTTTCCTAGGCCCGAAGAGCTCAAGTGCTCCTCAAATCCCTTATCGGGACTTTTCCACACCCATAGAATGATCACCTGACGATCTCCTTTTGCCTATCGGACAATCGGACCTCGCAAGATTGCGAGTTCTGTACTCGGGCCTCAAAATCCCTGAAACGCGATGGATATTCCCTTCACGATTTCCCTTCTTCGGTCGGGATTGTTCCTATCGAAAAATCGGCTTTTGCGAGATTGTAAACAACTCGCCTCGGAAATCCTCGATTCCTTATCCTCGATACCGCCTCTCTCCAATCCTTAGCTCTCCTCGGCTAATCCCTTTTCACATGTGACCTCTCGGTCCACGAGAGCAATCCCCTTTTCTCTGTCGAAACTTCGAAGTTTGTGAATTCGCAATGCGAAGAATTCACACCCCTGGGATCTCCGATCCCCGATATCCGATGCCACCTGTCCCCTTTTATGCGCTCTGCGGCCCACATGCTAATCAATGGTTGCCACGATATCGCCTCTCGTGACCTCGTAAACCTGGACGCAAATTTCTGCAGCTCCAACTCGCGAACCTCTGAGCTCACGATATGTCGATGCCACCTGTCCTCCACTCAACACTATGGTTGCGTGGTTATCGCATTTTGGAGTTTCAGAACTCCCCCTGCAACAATTCTCATGACACTGAGAACCCTGAAATGTCGAACCCCAACTCTTCCAGATCCTTGGACATGCGTCTTGCAGATCAACGACTCCTACTATGTCGGGAAATCGCAAATCACCATGTCAACATACAAGGCCCCTGTCTCCGGAACCCCGATGCTCCGATCCACGATCCTTGGGATCCCTTACCACATGTCCCCGCTGAAATCAACGGTTGAGGCTCCTTCAAGAAATCGCGGATCGCGATTTCTTTCTATAAAAGTTCCACAACCATAGAAACTCCGATATCCCAAACTCTGAATCTCCGGGATCTTCTCTGCTCCTCTAGGCTTAAACCCTACGCAACTTTCTCGAGATCTAATGGCCTACGGGATTTCGTTGTTTCCTTCATAGCAGCGCATAATCTACGACATCATAAGTAAAAGCATTAAAAGCAACTCATCGTCATAATCCATAATGACACAACCAATGCATCAATCATAATTAGTAATGACACGTAATTAACACATCATCGGATTAGATAACAACACAAAATCAACAAGTATCATAAATGGTGATGCAAGATAAACTCATCACATAAATATAAAACAGACAAATTACCCACCCAACCTACCCTGCAAGGTTAGGACCTCCAAGACACATAAGAAATGCTCAAGCCCAGTATTCATCAGATTTATTTTGACCATTTAAGGTCTCAGGGCTAGTGAATTTTCTAAGGAACAAGGAGGTGTCTACATCCCACTAACACAATCAAGTCCAAAAACCAACTAGATAAATCAACAACATCAACGATGATCAATGGAGCAATAGTGTTGTAATAACTAGTCACACATCACATAAATTCCAAGGTGCAAGAGAATTTAATTACTAAATCAATCATACAATGACATAAGTTAAGGCACAATGTAATCAATTTTATTGTATTTTCAAGGCACAAAAGAAGACATATACTTTACTTCAATGCGCTCGATTAATCAATTACTGAATTCAACCATAAATCAACATTATTCCAAGGTGCACACATGATCTAAATATTGAATTAACAAAATCAGCATCATTACAATGCTCACAATTAATCTAAGCACTTAGGAAATCATATGTAAGCATTGTTAGAATGCGTGCAAGTAATATAAAGTGTAATAATTTAGGCATCATAATTAGTCCATAGCACAAGCAATCTAATTAGTTAATCATCAGCATCATCCATGGCGCAAGGAAAATCAACGCTCAATCATTTATACATTAACATTTGTGGTGGCACAAGAAGTAAACTACACACATGGCCATTCATATATTGCTTTTACATCATGGCGAAAAATAATTATTAATTAAATTTAAGGCGCAAAAGAAGTCAATCTATTAAATTCAGGGTGCAAGAATCTAGTTACTCATCCATTTATTTCCACACGCAAGGTAATCTAATCACATTAAATTCAGGGCGCAAAAGAATAATTTCAAGGAAATCACACGTCAACCTTACAAGGCAATCACACGTCAACCTTATTCAAGGCACACAAGTAAATTTAATTACTAATATAATCATGCATCGCCATTATTTCAAGGCGCTACAAAGATAACCATCCATTAATCAACCCTCAATTTATCATGATCCAGTAAAATAAAATAACTTAAACTCACGCAAAATCAACAAACAAGTGCAAGGATGAGTAAGGAAGGTATGAGAATAAAATTTTACACTCATAAGGTTGAGAACAACGTTTCAGCAAGGACATCAGTCAATGCATTGACACTCGTTATTTTAAGGATCTAATATAATTATTTATATAGAATTTAGAACATTATTAACATAGATTCAACGTGACCAAGAAGAAATCTATGTATTATTTATGTAATTTGTATAAAGAACAAATAAAACCAAACATTTTAGTTTCTATATAAAAACAGAAAAAGTAGATTCATCATGACGAAGAAGAAATCTATTTTCATTGCCTCCAATTGCAGATATCAATTCAATTGTTTTTCTAGGAAGAATTTAATATATGCACAATATATCAGATGAATCTATAATAGATATAGATTCATAAGAATAAATAGTATGCAAATCTGAATTCAGTAGTATTATTATTTCTATGTTTACTATATTGGATAAATTTCATACATTGTATATTGATAGGTATAAATGAATGCCAGGAAAAAGATCGGATACCATGTTGGGCACAAGAAAAAACAAACATTGGGGGCAAACAAAATCGTACGTGGTATCCATTGGTTAAAATCACGGAGGGAAAACAAAATCGCAGGTGGTATCCATTGTTTAAAATTTGTTGAGGCTATAAAAGGAAAAATGCACAGCATGTTGATGCAACTTCGCTAGGCAAAAAAGTGAAGGCGCAGTGCCTATGGCTCCCAAAAATGAAGAGAATCAAGATGCAATTTCATTGGGCCAAATGTTTAAGGGCATAGAGTTTTTGTCTCCTAAAAATGCAGAGAGTAAAGATGCAATTTCGCTGAGAAAAAACACAAGGATACTCACCTTTACAAATCATTGAGAGAAGGGTGAACCCGCAAAGACTTTAAAGGTAAAAATCGCAGTGTATTTAAAGGGAAAAACACAGAGTCTTTCAAGGGAATCTCACATGGACTTTGAAGGGAGAATCACAGAGTCCTTGAAGGGAAATTCCCAGGGAATTTGAAGGGAGAACCGCAGAGACTTTAAATGAAAACACAGAGCTTCCAATTCCCCAGACACACGGGCATCCTTAAATCATGAAAATTTCATAGAGGAAATAAGGATAGAACTCGCTGAGTAATGGGTTAATACATAGGGTTTATAACTACCAAAACACAGAGAATCATGTAAAATGAATTTTCGCTGAGCAAAGGAGGAAAATGCAGAGTAGCTGCACTCCCAACAATGGATAGATTAAAAAAAACCTTCACTGAGCAAAAGAAGAAAATGCAGAGTAGATGCACTCCCAAAAAACTCATAGATTAAAACAATTTTCATTGAGAAAAGTAAGAAAACGCAAAGTAAAGAATGGTTACTATGTTGGGCGCATTATAAAGAAAACGAACAGGGTAATATTTTTAGGAAACACAGAGATAACCCTTGGGAAGCCACCAATCGAGGATCGAATAAATCAAAGGACCAAGAAGAAAATAAAAACTTCCAGGATGGCGATATAACAAGGGGAGAGCAAGCTATAAATTTAAAACTTATCTTGAACTAAAATGCATAAAAATTTTAGTATCCTATGTGCATGAAATATAAAGCATTTTCGAGTCGCATAGTCAAATTATTCACCATTTAATCAATCGTTCTAAGATCATACAGATTTATGAGTCACCCAATGTAATATAATCATTTCTCAATCGATTCAGTACCCATAAGATAAATCTTTGATTTAAAAGGAGTTGATTAACTAACAACAATGGTAAATACAATGACCGAATAGGTGAAAATATGATGGGCTTGATGATAGTCCTTGACAACATGCATCCCTTCCGTCGTCTTCTTTCTAACCGTTGAGACTTCATCAATACCACCCAACCAATTCTATGGGTAGTCTTCTTCCCCCTTAGCCTCTCGATCCGCAAAGGGGCCACACACACACAACCAAAATCTTCTATCTCCCATCTCGCCTCGCAAGGTAGAGCCACCACTCTCTCTCTCAAGCTGGGTATCCCAACTCTTACAAGTAAAACCACTTATAATTTATGTAACATAACCTTACTCATAACCCGTGTGTTTCATTCCTCCACTCAGCCATTTGTCTTATAGAATTTCCTTAGTGACAACTTTTCATTTGCACATTTAATTTATTTTTATAAAATTTAATAATTATTCCCCCCATATACTTGTCACCCGTTCCCTTATTTGCACCAATAAATCCACAATTTAATTTAATTAAAAGTCAATTTCCATCACCCACCCTAAAATCTCTCCTAAAATCACTCCTCGTTGTCCCTTTATTCCCTTTATTTCCAATTTATGACTAACGCCTTTCTAAAACCAAGTTGAGTTAAAATAGGAATGTTATCTAGTTACACTAGACTCTAGATACCTTTCTATGCTTACACATTCTTGTACGCTTTATTCCTTTCTTATTTTAATTTCTAATTTTGTATTTTATGCATACATGTGTATTGTATTAAATTTTTTAGATTTATTTTATCTCTCTTAATCTCTTAAATTGGTTTACCTCTTTCTTATTTCATCTAATTTGTAATTTAGTTTTTTTCCTCTCATTAACTTAGAATTAGCCTTAGTTAAATTTTTATTTGCAAAAGCTTATACCATTAGGGATTATGATTAATAAATTCAGTATTTAATTAATTAATTCGGAAGTGCTCAAGATTTTATATGTTTAACATTCGCTGAAAGTTTTCTAGGCCACCTAGATTCATTGACTCACCTTTTTAATACCACGACATGCCCTTCAAGACGCACTTCATGCTCCAAGGGTGCCACTCACCTTTGATTCAAATTTTAATTATGCGACATTTCCTTCAAGATGCACCATGTGATCCAAGGGTGCCACTCACCTTTTACTGGTTTTGGTAGTTGTCCAACCCTTGGAGTCAATACTCCATTCAGGAGACCTTGTGAGAGACTAGGGGCATTTAAGGAATAAGGACACTACCTTATTGTGCACAACTTAGAATCCTCATGAGCGACTATCTTAATCTTCCCTCACGACATCATGGATCACTCAAAATAGGTAATCGTTCACCTACAATTTGAGCCACGTTGGGAGTGCCAGTATGTTGTGACAGGGTTTATGCCACACCTCTCCCTCAATTATTGATCTACGTGCATGGACCCTTTACTCCTTATGTGAGGAAAATTAACAAGAAATCGTCAGCATGCATCCATCAACGAAACACATTCAATGATTTATAAACAACATCATAATATAATCGACCATATGTCGCATATGCATAAATGAAATACTCAAACCAATACAATCCACTCTCTAACTCAATCCAGAGTCCCAGGAGGTCCATCGATGCCATCAACATCCTCAATCTGTCAAGTGTCCTACACACTCAGGGGAAAATCGTTAATAGCATATGTCAATATGTAGATATCAAAGCAAGATAAATCATAATCCATCGACATCATCATAGGAACCCATAAGAAAAACAAACAACCATATACTCAAACCGGATCACTTGCATGTAAGTGTCCTAAAAAATAAGTCAATAACATGTGCTTACAAGAGCAGGATGTTACAATGAGGAATTTATGCCTCTTGAAAGTTGACATATCTTGTGACCAGTATGGTGCCAAGTGGATGCCATGTCATTTCCCATTACTCACGCATGTTGATCTAGTCACATATGGACTTTCAAGAAAATTCTATAGGCTCTAAAACCCTAACCGTAATAGAGAATTGAGGCATGCAAAAACATAACCCTAATCATAGATGGCTATTAGGGCATGTTAATTATTGGATTTCTAAGAATTTCATTCCTTTTTATATTAATTCATTGTTTTATAGTTGACAAGAGAAAGGGTTTGGGATATGGAGTATAACACAAGAAGAAGAAGACCCTCTAGCAACCATATAGGTCACAATATCCATGGTAAATCCATAGTGAGTTCACATTTCTTTGTATTTACATTTCATAACTAAGAAGAAAAGAGCAAGGCATAGTCCTCACCTTATAACTAGGTTTTCCTATATTAGGTATCCCAAGGTACATCTTGTTTTCATTGTGTGTATGGTGTGGTATTTGTTTTATCCTCTTTTGTTTTAGTCTCAACCTAATTTGGTTTTTTGTGTTCTAATCCAATGATATTAAATCTTATTCTTAAGTAAACCATTTCATAAGAAAGAGTTTGTGAAAACTTGTATGATTTGTTGTGACAAAGTGGAGTATCCATAGAAGCTTACATCATATTAGTATCATAGAAAATTTATTTCAAGTTTTAGTGGGAAATTGTACGGCATAGGAATTTGTGTAAAGAATGAAGTCTCGAAACCCTATCCATAGAAGATGAGCATAATAACAATCCAAGGGATGATTCAAAGGAGATATTTCATTTCACTAAAAGAAGAAGTTGCTAATATTTGTCAAAAGACAATGATCCTCATGGTATCTCTCGAGAGAGATTTTATACCTTTCAAGGATTTTAGTAACTCTAACTTGAAAGTTAGTTCAAATAGGAAATTTGGAAACAATAAAGACCAAGAAAAGGAACCAAATAACAAGAGACCAAGTTCCAATGCCACTTCTTCCCAATATTTATTTAAAGTGGAGGAAAAAATGGACATCAAACCATATCAATGTGATATTGAGGTTATTGAGTTGAATAAATGGTAACAACAAATATAATTCCATTTCAATGTTCATGGAATAGGATAATATTAAAATATATCATTTCCCCAACTAAATTTAGAGGTCCATTCCCAAAATTTGTGGGAAAACCGCATAAATAAACTTAAGTTGTTGGGTCACCCCCCAGTAAATAAGTGGAAGGTGTTTAAAGCCCTCATTAACTCACATTTTTACCTTATTAGGTATGAAGAGGAACAATGTATATGTTGGCATTACTTTCAATATAAGTAAGGGAAGAGTGTACAAAAGTACACTATTGAGTTCATAAAATAGAACATTATGTTGGGAATATCTTCCAATAATCGAGATGTACTCCCCAAGTATCTTGGTGTTCTCTGTAGTTATTTAAGGATGCAAGTGATACTCTTTAAACCTAGGACCATTGATGAGGCTTGTGTGCAAGCATGGTATTTGGACAAAATGGACAAGAATAAAGGACAACCTAATGGTTCCAAACAAAAAGACCACCAAGATGCTTCCAAGGAGGGAAAGAAGTGGAAAGGAAATGATAAGAAGACAATGACCACTCCAAATTAGTGCAATGATCCAATAAACCATTGTAACCATCGTAACATCGAAGGTCATATCGAAGTTAAGTGTTCAAGTTACATCCAAAGAACTGCAAGAAGGAGGCCAAGAAGAAGATTTACATGCTAGTCATGGATTCAGGCAACCAAGTTGAGAGCAACTTGAATCTGGAAGAAAACTATTGTCTAAACTATAATGCAAAAGGAGGTGACCATGAGTAGCCCACATCCCAAGGAAGAGAAGGAGATGTCTAAACTCTTCCATATCAAGATCTAGGTCAATAAGGTGAGTGGATTCTCTATTTTATTCTAGTTTGTAGGCCAACCTTATAGTAGAATATCTAATAAGTAAGATTGGATTAGAAGTTCAGTAACTACATTCCTTAGCCATACCCATTGGGATGCGTAAATAAGGATATAGAGCTCAAGGTAACTAAGCAATGTAATATCAAAATTTCTTAAATGTAAACTATATAAATGAACTGGAGGTAGATATATTACTAATTGGTGTGTGTGGAGTGTTTGGAAGATACTTCATGTACACGAGGGATGTGATATTCATGAGGAGAGAAAACCAATGTCATTTGATTAGGGATGATAATTCTTTCATCATCAATGCACATAAAGGTAAATCCAATATCTCTCTCATAAGTGCTAACCAGGCCAAGAAATTGATCAGTTCAAGTAGGAAGTTTGTTTTTCTCTTCTTAATATAGAATGAACAAGGAGATGATTTGGTCAAGGTAAAGGAAAATTTGGAGGGACATTGTACTAAAGATAAGAAACACTAGTGGGAGGAGATCTTGTAGGCACATAAAGAAGTTTTCTAAGAGCCTAAAGGGTTACCACCTAAGAGGTTAGCAGGGCATGAGATATATTTATGTCAACCTAACTCCCCATTTCCAAACATATGACTATATAAACAATCCATATTGGAAGCAAATGGAGTAAACAAACTATGGAAAAAATTGTTAGAGCAAGGAGTAATTCAACTAATTACCTTACCTTATGGGTCACCTATCATAATAGTGCCCAGGAAGGATGGGATTGGAGAATCTGTAGCTACTATAGAGCATTGAATAAGATCACTCTCAAGAATCAATGCTCTCTGCCTAGGATCGATGACTTACTACATATGTTGTAGCAGGCCAAGTACTTCACCAAATTGGATATGAAATTGGGATACAACTAGATACGAGTAAAAGAATATTTATTCTTGGGATACAACTAGATGCGAGTAAAAGAAGATTTATTCTTGGGATATAACTAGATACGAGGACTTGGGATACAAGTACCAGTAGATTTAATTTTTTCAACGAGATCACTATCCTCTTTACTCACAATTATTTCATAAATTCCACCTGTCCTTCTACTAAGAGAATCTGCAACTTTATTTTCCTTGCCTTTAATGTGTTTGATTTCAAAGTCAAATTCACTTAAAAATGAAAGCAATCTTTCTTTTCGTGCATTTAATCCTTGTTGATTTAACAAGTACTTTATGCCAATGCTATCAGTTAAAATTAGGAACTTCCTTCCTATTAAATAAGGATGCCATATTTTTAACGCATGAATCAGAGAAGCTAATTCTATGTCATGTGCCACATAGTTACATTCGTGATCCTTTAATTTTAATTATTCAAAAGAAATCATGTCTCCTTCTTGTGATAAGACTCTGTCTAATCCTTCCTTACTGGCATATATACAGACAATGAAATATTTATTAGGGTCGATGACTTTAAGGATTGGTGTAGTAGTTAATCATTCCTTTATTTGATCAAAACTTTATTCCCTTTTACTCTAAAGATGTAATAGAAAAAGAAAATTTTGAAATGTTCTCAATGGACCGTCTGTAATATCTTGTTATACCCATAAACGATCACATTTCCTCTACATTCATGGGTCTAGGCCATTCTACAATTTCCTTTATCTTTTCGAGGTCCACTACTATTCCATCCTCTGAAATAATATGTCCCAAGTATTGTATCTCTTTCTGGTAACAACCACATTTTATAAATTTATCATAGAGTTTATGTTCTCTTTACGTTTCTATCACTATTCTTAGGCGATCTTCATGTTCTTTTTTTGTCTTTGAATAAATAAGAATATATTCAATAAAAATCTAAACAAACTTATCTAGATATTGACTACATATATGTTGGTGCATTTGTGAGTCCAGAAGGAATTACCACAAAGTCATAATGTCCATATCGTGTCTCGAAAGTTGTTTTGTTAATGTCCTCATCCTTAATTCTGACTTAATGATAATTGAATCTTAGATCAATTTTTGAGAACAATTTTCCCCTCCCACTTTATCAAACAAATCATTAATCCTCGATAGAGGATACTTATTTTTTATTGTCATTTTATTTAGTTGTCGATAATCAATGCATAAATGAAATGTACCATTCTTCTTTTCAACAAACAAAACTGGTGCTCCTCATGGTGATACGCGGGTCTAATGTATGCTTTATCCAGTAATTCTTGTATCTACATTTTAAGTTTTATTAACTTTGGAATGCTCATCCTGTATGGGGCTTTTGACACATGGGAAGATCCAAGTATAAGGTCAATAGAAAAGTCTATCTCCCTTCTTGAAGGTAAATCTGGTATATCATCCTCAAAAACATCTCTGAAATTTCTTAATACCACATAATCTTCTAGTTTTGCTTTGTCCTCCTCATTATTTATTACCATTATCTGAATTGTATACAATTGAAACCCCTTCCTTATGCATTTTTAACAACATGGTTGATAAATGTATTGCTAAGACTAGTTTCCTTAACCCTTGAACTATTATTTTCACACCATTCCCATCTTGATAAACAAATTATTTGTTGTAACAATTTAGTAGAACCTTGTGTGATTCCAACCAATCCATACCAATAAGGATGTCATATGATCCTAAGGGTAAGGAATTTAAGTCAACCAAGGTAATTTTCTCATATATTCCTATATCAAAATTATAAATGTACTCCAATACTTTCCTTTTTGTACCAGTGACCAATTGTACTAGCCAAGATTTAGGGTGTTTTACCCTTTTTAGCTTACAACTTTCTACTAAAGATGGGGTTATGTAACTCAAAACTTGGCCCTGGGTCTATTAGGATAGAGACTTGTTTTTTTTTTTATCTTACCTTATATTTCTACTATAGTAGATTGATGATAAACTTGTCTTCCTTCCAAGGCAACATTGATTCTATGTATGTATTTTCCCATATCTCCAACGGTGGTATCTTCCTATAGATTGTGACTTGTAGTTCTACTTGTTGTATTAAAACATGGACAATTTCTTCGCAAATGTGGTTCTTCACACTCCCAACATTTTAGTGGTTCTCTAGGACTGTCTACAATCTTCTTAAATCCCAAATTAATTGGTTGGTTCCCTCCTTGAACTTCTTGTGTACTAGATGGATGATCATTTCTTTGGAATCCTTTTGTCATATTCTAATAAAGAGCTTGTTTGAACCATTTCTTACGTTGGTTTAGTTTATCATGCTTCTTTTCCTTCCATGCTTTAGGAGTTTTACATCTCTATTTATATTGTTCATAACACATTCTTGCTTTTCTAAACACTTTGTTCAAAGACTTAGGATTATCAAATTAAATTTTGTCTTTATAAGACTATGGTAGTCAACTTAAAAAACTTTGATATTTCACTTTATCCTCCTTAATATAAGGTACAAATCTCACCAAGTCTAAAAAATTATTAATCAGATCATCCATTGACATATGTGCTAGTCGTAGTTCATAAAATTCCTTAGTCTTTCTCTCATAGTAAATTTCCGATAGGTATTGTTTCTTAAAGTACTTATTAAATTGTGATCACTTCATTCTTTTCTCTTTTAATCCTTTTGCTAATTTCAGATCTTTCCAAAAGATTCTAGCCTTCCCTTTCATATTATAAATTGTCATTCTAACTTTCATATTACTAGAATAATTGTAGATCTGAAAGTACTTTTTGATGTCTAATAACCAAGCTTCAACTTCTGCACCCGTTTTTGACTCTCCATAAGATGTGGAGGGTTTTATATTTTTGAATTCACCTTCCAAGTCATCTATTTCTTTTCTTTTCTTAGTGGAGGATGCTGGTAATTCTTTTCTTGGCTGTGTATTACTTGAGGATCTATCATCTTATTTAGACTCTCTGCATGATTTTTTAGATGATTGCTTGCTCATCTCTATGTTTACTTCTTATCTCTTTGACTTACTTTTCTCGGCCATATTCTACAATAGTATTTCATTCATCTCTGGTTGCTCTTCCTATTTTTTCTTAATCTTCTCATTGTCTTCCTTAAAAGTCTTAAGCACCTAAGAGACAAAATTGTTCTCACTTTTCTATTCAAGGTTTTGTTGGTTGACATTTCCTTCGAGGTTATCTTCTTCTTCATTAAGTCGACATACTTCAGGGTTGAATATTATCCTATCACTTTACACGGAAATATTTATCCAAGTCATAAATTAAGCATTTAGAATTTTGTTTAGAATTTTTGTTTCCACCCATAAGGTCTAGTTTCTAGTTTTGTTAGCCTCTGCTTTGATACCATATGTAACATACCATTTATTCATTAATTTCCTTTACTCAAAATTACGACATAAAAAAAAATTCTTTAAACAACCATGACATTGTATATAACTTGAAATATCTCTTTGATATCACCATGAACAATTCCACCTGAACTTGGAAATAAGTAAGTTGTGTTTAAATTTAAACCTTCATATAAACTTAACTCATAAGTAATGTCCTTGGATTTTTTGTTACAAGTAATATCATACCTAAATATACTATTAGTTAATTGAATTAATTCCTAACTCTATTAATTTTCAAGTCCACTAACTACCTATAGTGGCTTATATGCATATGTT
>ML795556.1:142029-160657 GCA_009831015.1 Picea engelmannii
CATACAGATGTATGGGGACCAACTCAAGTATCACATCTTGGTGGAATAAGTTATTATGTTACTTTTATTGATGATGTAACTAGAAAAACTTGGGTTTATTGCATTCGACAAAAATATGATGTTTTGTATAGTTTTAAGAAATGTAAAGATTTGGTTGATAATGATACAGGAAAAAGGTTGAAGTGTCTCAGATCAGACAATGGAGGTGAAAATTGCAGCAAGGAGTTTGATGATTACTTGCAGGTCATGTACAAAGATTAGTTGTAGGGAAAGAAACATGAAAAAGAAAACTTGAATACACAGTGCTTGATGTGATCACTAAAAAAGAAATTCCCAAGGTACCAGAAAATAAAAATGTACAACAACAGGAGCAGTAGGTACCTCAAACTCCTACAAGTGTTGTTAGAATATCTACCAGGTTAAGTAGACTCCCTGAACGATACTCTCCTTCATTTTATTATTTATTGTTGACTGATTCTAGTGAACCAAAATGTTATGAAGAGGCAATGCAGGTAGACAGTAAAAAGAAGTGGGAGAAAGGCATGAAAGAGGAAATGAATTCCTTAGTAAATAACTAGACTTGGGTCTTGGTTCAGTTGTCTATAGGAAAAAGAGCATTGTAGAATACATGGGTTTACAAATTCAAGGAAGAAGATGGAGGAAAAAAATGCTACAAGGCTAGACTTGTTGTAAAAGGGTGTGCTAAAAAGAAAGGTATAGATTTTGATAAAATATTTTATCCTGTTGTTAAGATGACTTCAATTAGGACTATTTTGTGGCAGTAGAAGATTTTCATTTTGAATAGTTAGATGTAAAACCAAATTTTCTCCATGGGGTTTTAGAGGAAGAGATTTATATGCAGTAGCCACAGGGGTATGAGGTCAAAGGGAAGCAGAATTTGGTATGCATGTTCAAGAAGAGTTGTAATGGCCTAAAGCAAGTGCCAATGAAATTGTATTTGATGTTTGACAGGTTTATGACAAAACAAGGTTATAGTAGATGTCATTATGATCACTGTGTTTATTTTAAAAGGCTATAAAATGGAAGTTATATTATCTTTATCCATATGACATGCATGGTGTACAGTCTAATATGTAGGATATAAATTTTCTCAAGAAGAAATTAGCTAATTCTTTTGTGATGAAGGATTTGGGTGTTGCAAAGAAAATCCTTGGTATGAGAATAACAAGAGACATGAAAAATTAGAAATTGACATTGTCTCAGGGTGAGTACATAGAGAAGGTGTTGGAGAGTTTTAGAATGTAGAATGAAAAACCAGTTAGTACACCTTTGGCTCACCATTTCAAATTCACTAAGAAAATGTGTCCCAAGACACATGAAGAGATAGAATACATGTCTAGGGTCCCTTATTCATCAGCGGTTGGAAGCTTGATGTATGCGATGGTTTACACAAGACCATATATTGCACATGCAGTGGGAGTTGTGAGAAAGTATATTAACAATTCATGTAAAGAACATTGGGAGGCAGTAAAGTGGATTCTCGGGTATTTGAGAGGTACTTCTAGTCATGCATTATGTTTTGGAGGTTTAGACACTCATCTAAAGGGATATGTTGATTCATATATGGAAGGTGATAAAGATAGCAAGAGGAGCACCATAGGGTATGCTTTTACTATAGGTGGAATAACAACAAGTTGGATTTAAAAACTACAAAAGGTTGTTCCACTTTCAACAACAAAAGAATATTATGTTGTTTCTACAGAGGCTAGTATAGAAATGATTTGGTTACATAGGTTTATGGAGGAATTGGGAAATAAAAAGGAAAATAACAGGTTGTACTATGACAATGAGAGTGCCTATAATATTCCAAATATAAAATAGTATGAGAAAATAAATAATTAGCTAGAAATGGCAGATAAACAATGATATAATCATAACTATGTTACAATAATACCAGCATAATACCAAAATAACACCAGAAAGAGCACTTTGATTACTGAGAGCAATGTTCACTTTCCTCTGCGAAGGGGAAACCTCTAACAGATCAGAGCTCTATTACAATGATATCCAAGAAAAAACTTCTCATACCCTCTACTCCTATTTATACTAAATATGTCTATCCAAAAGAACAATATAGAGGAAGATCCTTCTAGAAGTGGAAGCTTCTATTAGATCTTCTTACATTTGAATTATTCATCCTTATTTCTAGGTATTATTAATATTGACCTTTATTACATGGAAATATATTATTCTACCTACGTGAGGGGTTAGGTCCCTAACATGTCCCCCCCCTTAAAACCAACCTTGTCCTCAAGGCTTGAGATGAGGAAATTGCTGCAGGATGGTAGTTGGTTCCCAAGTGGCATCTATTGGAGTTATATACTTCCAATCGAATAACACTTCCTTGATGGTGTGTTGATGTAGATGATGCTCATGTTGGTCCAAAACAGCTTGTGGATGTAGCCAAATGGAGCCTTCTTCGTCCAACTCGGGAAGGTTGGTTTGAGTTTGGCACTTAGTTCCAATCACCTTCTTTAAGAAAGAAACATGAAAAAAATGATGGAGCTTAGAATGACTAGGAAAAGATAACTGATAAGACACATGTCCCACATGATTGAGAATGGTATAAGGACCATAAAATTTGGGCACCAGTTTCTAACAATGGTCAGCCTCGAGAGAATTTTTCTTATAAGGTTGCAGTCGAAGAAACACCTGATCTCCTTCTGCAAATTGACGTTCAAAGAGACCTTGATCTCCTTGTTTCTTCATGCGATTTTGGGCCATGAACAAATTCTCTTTGAGGGTACGAAGAATAGCCTCTCGAACTGTAAGCATTTGGTCAACCGCCTGGAACTTCGAGAAACTTGGCAAGTATGAGAGAACTGAATGTGGATTTTGTCCATATATCGCTTCAAAAGGAGTCATGTAGGTAGTTGTATGGTAAGAAGTGTTGTACCACCATTCAAATAGTGGTAACCATTGAGATTGTTAATTTTTCCTTTTTGGTGCAAAATACTTCAAATATGTTTCCAAACACTTGTTGAGAAATTCATTATGACCATCAGTCTATGGATGATAAGTTGTGCTGATATGCAATTGGGTGCCTTGTAGCTTGAATAGTTCTTTCCAAAAATTGATGGTGAAAGTTGGGCTGCAATCAGAAACAATAGAATGAGGCATGCCATGAAGCTTGAAGACCCGATCCATGAAACAATTAGCCACATTGGAGGCTGTAAATGGGTGTTGAAGAGCACAAAAATGAGCATACTTGGAAAGACGATCAAATACCACCATGATGAATGATTTATTGCCCGATTTAGGTAAGCCTACAATAAAATACATAGAGATATCCCTCCAAATAGCAGGTGGAATCGGAAGCGGTTGTATTGTGCCAGGATATTTGACTGTTTCTCCCTTGTTGCGTTTACAAACATCACATTCTACCAAAAAATTGTGAACGTCCTGTTTCATACCATCCCAGAAAAAAAAACATTTGACCCAGTCATAAGTTTTGGTAAACCCTGAGTGCCCAATGATGGGTGTAGCATGAAGCTCAAAAAGTACCATGGATTTAAGTTTTGACTGTTTACTTAAATACAAACGACCTTTGTATCGAACCTCATCATTGAGCCAAGGGTACCCTGGGGAAACTAGAGAATTGGCTTGAAATTGTTGTATCAGATGCAGACTTTTGGGATCGTGTAGCCATTCCTAGCGAACAATTTGGAGCCAATATGGTACAATGAAGGAGAGAGAAAAAAGGGACCCTTCATCTTCATATTTTCTGGAAAGTGCATCAACAACCACATTGTGTTTGTCTTTCTTGTAAATGATATCATAATCATATCCAAAGATCTTAGTCACCAATTTTTGTTGCTATGGGGAGGAAAGGCATTGTTCTAGAAACAACTTGAGGATTTGATGATATGTCTTAATTTGGAAGCATTGCCCCAATAGATAAGGGCGCCAAAGATCGATGGCATGCAAAATAACCACCATTTCCTTTTCATAGATTGATTTGCCCAAATTTCACTCTAATAATTGTTTGTTGGTAAAGGCAAAAGGTCAACCCTCTTGCATACGAACTTCTCCAATTCCTTTCCCAGAAGAATCACATTCTAGGACAAAGGGATTTGTGAAATCAGGAAAGGCCAGGACTAGAGTGGTGCACATGGCCATATTCAAGGTTTGAAAATCCTGAGAAAATGTTGGAGTCTAAGTGAAAGAATTACTTTTAAGGAGAGTAGTGAGAGGTGATGCAATATTTCCATAATTCTTAACAAACTTGCAATAATAACCTGTTAAACCCATAAATCCACACAATATTTTGAGAGTCTTTGGGTGAGGCCAATCTTGCATAGCTTCAATCTTTTTAGGATCCACCTTGACACCAGTATTGCCAACAATATGAGCCAAGTACTTGAATTCCGAGGCACCAAAAGCACATTTATATTGTTTGAGGAAAATTTGGTACTAAGAGAGTAGATGGAGAACTCGATCCACATGATCAAGATGGGATGTCCAAGTTTTAATATAGATGAGGATATCATAAAAAAAAACTAAGACAAAATGACGGAAGACATGATTCATGAGGTTTTGGAAAGTGGAGGGAGCATTACACAAGCTAAAGGGCATGACCAAAAAATCACAATGGCCCTCATGAGTTCTAAATGAAGTCTTAGGAATGTCTGCCTCGTTCATACATATCTGGTGGTAGCCAAAACAAATATCAAGTTTAGTAAAGAACTGGGCACCACTTAATTCATCTAAGAGGTCATCAATGACATGAATGGGAAATTTGTCTTGAATGGTGAGTTTGTTGATGGCGTGAAAGTCAGGACACATGTGCCAAGAACCTTCTTTCTTAAGGACCATGACCACATGAGAAGAGCAGGGGCTCGTACTAGGGAGGATAACACTCGGGTTGAAAAATTATTGAACAATTATCTCAATTTCATTTTTTGGGGAAAAGCGATGACAATAGGGATGGATATTGGGAGGAAGGCTTCCGGGGACAAGGGGAATGGAATGATCATGAACACCACAGAAAGGATGGAGTCACTAGGGAGTGGAAAAAACCACTTGATGTTTAGAGAGGATGGATTGGAGGTCCTGCGACACATAGGGTGTCTCAGTGGCTTGAATGTTATGGAGTTGTGAAATAATGCCAGAATGAAATTTTTGAGCATCTTTTCCATGCGATGGGAACTGATGATGTCCAGGGAACCAACAATGATGTCTTGGAACTTATGTTGTTGTCCCTCTTGGTTGAATTGTATGGTTAATTTCTTAAAATCCATGAGAATGGGACCCAAAGTCCTTATCCATTCTGCACCTAACACAGTGTCACAACCACCCATGTCGATAGCAAACATATGCGATTTCATGTGGTACTGACTAATTTGGAGACACACATTTTCACAATTCCCTCCACATTTCATGGACCCTCCATTGGAAATCATGTTACACATTATTTTCATCATCACTATGATCGTTAATGATGTAAACCTATCTGTTGCCTTCAGAGGGGTCAATAGCCTGAGTTCCTAAAGAAATAAGGGAGAAGAACTTTTCCTGAGAAAAAAATTTGCATTTTCCTATGTAAAAACCTTATAAAAAAGGAACTTCACAGGTTGCTATATAGGCAGGCTGTGAGAATGACCCATTCTCGCAGGTTGCACTATAGCTAGGGTGCGAGATGTTCGCAGGTTTCTCTATAGATAGGGTGCGAGAATGCCTGCACGTGGGAAAAATGAGCGTTTTCTCGAATCTTCTAGAAGGAGAAACTTCTATGGTGAGGTGGCATCTGAATGGTTTGGATCTTACTCGCTTTCATGATTTAGTGGGATCATCCTAACCTCCTCACCTTATCCTCTTCAACTTATAAAAGGAGAGGAGCTCTCATGGAGAAGGGGTTCTTGGGTTCTTTAGCTTTGTTGGTTCTTGAGCTTGTTAGCTTTGGCTTGGTTAGAGTGGCTTTGAGATTTGCTTTGTCAAGATAGATTGTGAGTATCTATCAGATCTATGGTCTCAGAATCCTTAGAGAAAGAAGTCTGTGGGGAACGAAGGACAGTTGGAAGGGACCTTATGACATCAAGGCCATGGTTGTAATCTCTCTTTCACATTTAATATGATACAATAATATGATTCTTTTCCATAAAGCTATTTCCACTTTATTGTATAATTCCTTGATCATATACATAGATTGACAGTTGAATAGATTGTGCTTTCTTCACTTTGGTTGGTTTGTGTTGTCTTGGTCTTGGCTGCACGAGAGCACTGGAGCGAAGCGGGAGCAACAAAGACCATAGGAAGAGATTATAAGGTATGTAACTTGTTCTTCCTTCCTAGTTCATTCAATGGTTAAAATCTAGGGAAATAGTCATGTTCTGTTTTGCTTTGTTCTAGATCCAGGTGGATCTAGGGAGATCGGTTAGTGTCCACACCTACGGATTTATCCAATAACAAAATTGGTGACTCCACTGGGGACGAATTGTTTCCTAGTTAGTCTTGTTTCCCTTCCTTTGATTACTTGTTTTCTGGTTTCTGAGTCTGTGGGACATCCATCGAGACTCTCTGGATCTAGAAGTTCACTTAGATTCCCTGTCCTTTTTCAAAATTTTCTTTGATTACAGACATTCTCGCACTGTACTTGTCTGTGGACTGCAAGAATCATTGATGTTCGCACCCTGCTGTTAAGTTCAGTGCGAACTTATCGCACCCTAACAATGTATAGCCTACGAGAATACCTAATTCTCGCACTGTAATATACTACTAGCCTGCGAACTTGTTTGTGAAAATTTTTGGAATGGGTCTTGTCATTTTTTGATGCCCAGTTTTTCTTTAAACAACTGGATTGAACTTTTGGAGCCTATATTGATCTTCTTACAGTCTGCTTGACATCCTTTGAGTTGCTTTTAGCCACTTTTTCTTTGTTTGGTTTTGAAGGATTAGTCTCTTTCTTTGAGTGTCTTTCAATTAGAAAGAATGTGTTTTGTTTAGAATTGTTTAGGGAAAGATCAGATTTCTTCTAAACAGTTCGCTTTAAAAGAAAATTTTTATTTTGGGTTTCTTTGTTTTAAGAAAGTTCATTATTGATTTTAGTGAAATTTTTGAAACAAAAAGATTTAATTTATTGCTTTATATTAGATTGGGGGCATCCTTGCATTTGAAGTAGCGAAATTGCATTGGTGTACAGTAACTTTTTCTCATTTCTTGAGAATATTGATATTGATGAGTTTAATAGACTTTGGGACATGTGCATATGGGAATGATAAATGTTTTCTCCTTCTTGTAGCATAGCTTTCATCGAAATGAAACGATTGCATCGTCATATCTTTGCATAATTTTTGAGTCGGTCAAAACACCATATTGTCCACGCCATCTTCCTTTTGAGTAACAATAGCCATAAAATAAAGCGCTTATAAAAATTGATTAGACATTTTTATCTTTTCTGGTAGCAAACCTACATTAGATTAGTTGTAGGGATTTGGAATAGGTGTGAAAGATAAATTTCCAAAGATGCAAACAAACATAGAATCTTGAGTTAGGGAGCAGTTAAATCCACTTACTTCATTTTGTCCTGGGAAGCCCTTCTAACACAAGGGTCAATCACGAGGTCGCATTGAGACTAGAAAAGTTACTCACCCTTCTTTGTTGGTCTTGGTGTAGAGATTACGTGTATTATGGGGGTCACTTTAGAGGTATACCCACAATGATGAGTGGAAGCCTTTCAAGTTGATTTTGAGCTAGATACCCTGCCCTTGCGTGTGGATCGGACTACCAACTGTTTCCCTAGGCATCATTGTAGTAATTGGTAACCTTAGTGGCCTATCTCTTTAGGGTCTTTACACAAGGTAACTGTGGAGGGGCAAGTCTTCACGGTACCTGAAATCGATGTTGGCCAAACTCACTCGGGCTCCTTGGAGGGTATACCCACGATTATGTGTGGGAGCTTGCACCAGGGTGTAAGTCCGTTAAGCAGGTCGTCAACATAACTTTTCCACCCGCTCTATCTCATCCCCTTCTTACTTTGTTCCCGCGATGTTGGATTTCATCACCAACTAGTGTGCTCATTGTGAGAGGGTTTTGTTTGCTTACTTTCTTACTAGATTTTTAGAGTGTGTTGTTTGTTTTCTTTAGAGGACTCTAGATTGGATTTGTGTTTTTAATGGTGTCAGTTCCCGAAATGACCAATGAAAGAACTTCTGCTCCAGGGGAACCTTTTGTTTTTCCTTCTTATGGAAACATTGGTCCTCCTCACATCGCTACTTTTAGCCTTCCAGGTCTCACAATTGGATTGTCGGTGTGGTTGTTTTCCACTCAGGTAATCCTGAATGAAGTAAGTGCTTCGGTCGTAACCACTTCCCCCCAAGAACATCAACCTCATGTTGATCCTTCACCGTCTTCACCAGTAAGGCCTTCTTTTCCTTCTTCACTTACAAGGTCGCCTTCCATTCCATCTTCTTCGACGAGCGAAAGTTCTAAAGCTAGTAACCCGGTGAATAAGAAGAAGAAGAAAAGGAAGAATAAGAAGAAGAAAATTAAACAAGGGTCGAAACCTCCAACCACTGTCAAACATGTTGGAAAACAACCAGTTACTGTTAATCGTGCTGGGAGTGTTGATGATGTCAAGATCACCCAAACAACTCATAAGCCCAAGTACCCTTGCAGGATTTGTAAGGGTATCCATCTTCTTAAGGATTTCCCTGGTCTATCCAAGGTTGTAGAAGCATGGTCTACACATCCTCGCCGACCCATGTTGTCATCCTCTGAATAACATGTTGATGACTTCTCGTCGACTAGTCTCGATATAGTTGGGAAGAAGAAAAGTAGAGCCAAGTTCTCGTGTATGTTATACAAAGGGATTCATCTAACTCATCTTTGCCCTCATATGGATGAAGCCTCAAAATTACTGGAAGACATGACTGTTTCACAGCCTCAACTTCCAGCTGCTTATCACAAACTTTCTCTCAACCCACCTATAGTTGATGGAATGATCAATCCGGTTCCCCTGTCAATCAGTCTGGTTGATCAAGTGGTCAATCTGGTCATGTATTTGGATGAACGAGTAGACCAAGTGGTTGATATGGTCCCATCCTCGGTCAACCCCACTCTCCCTTTAGAGAGTGAAACCCAAGTGGTCGATCCATTTATACATGTCGACCCCATTCTCCCCTTGGAGAATGAAATCCAAGTGGTTGATTTGATCTCATTATCGATCGATCCTACTCTCCCGCTAGAGAGTAAACCTGATACTGCCCATGTTTTTCTTGTTGATATAGAATCTACTGTGCCGAGGGGTATTCCTCCTTCTCCCGTGGAACCCCCTCCAAGTAATGAGGCCATCCATTTTGATTGGGGTGTGCTAACTGTACCTCATCTTCTTTCTTACATTCCTTTCCACATTACGGTACAGGTTTGTGGTCGAGACATTCCCCAAACATTGATAGATGAAGGTTTGTCTGTTAGTATTTTATCCTCTATTGCTTGGCAAGCGTTGGGTTGTCCTCCACTTGCGTCGGTTACGCAGATTATGTTAACTTTTAACAGAAGAACCAATCAACCTTTAGGGACCCTTCCTAATTTTCCTGTAACTCTGGGAGGGAAAACTGTCTTTATTGATGTCATGGTCGTCCAAGACCCCTTGGATTTTTCTTTACTCCTTGGGCGAGATTATGTCTATGCCATGAAAGCTATTGTGTGTACTCTTTTTCGTGTGATATCTTTCCCTCATGATGGATGGGTTGTGACAGTTGATCAACTTTCATTCATTGACCCCACTTGGATTGCCTCCCTGAATGGTTCTTATATGCAGACGGTATCGCCCCCGCCACAGGTCAATTATGTGGCATTGTCTCCCATGACTTCAACTTCTGATGACTTAGATCCAGTAGTTGACATGGTAATCTCTTCAATAGGGTTGTTAGAGCCTAATCTCTTAACTCCTGTCGCAACCCTCGACATGGTGTCCTTCCAGAGTATGTTTCTTCCTTCCAGTGAAGACCTCTTGGAATCCATGATCGAGTTTTGTCCCTTGACATGGTGTCATTCCAGAACATTGTCCTCTTGGAATCCATGATCCAGAAGAGAGACTTTGGAGGATAGTTTTTGCGTCTCTGTGGCAACCTCATTAAAAAATGAAACAGAGGTTTTGGAGGATAGTTTTCGCGTCTCTGCGAAAACCTCGTTAAAAAATGAAACAGAGGTTCCAAGGATAGTTTTTGTGTCTCTGAGGCAACCTCATTAAAAAATGAAATAGAGGTTACGAGCATAGTTCTTTTTTCTATGTCAAGCTCGTTAAAAAATGAAATAGTTTTCCCCCTCTCTTTTTGAGTCAAGTCCTTTGTCTAGTATTTGAAGATTCATTTCATTCTCCTTTGTCGTTGGATGAAACAAAGCTTGGGGGGAATTTGGTTCAGCCTATGGACTTCATGCTGAATTTTGAGTCACTAGCTTCTTAAGCTGGGGGCTAAGTACCAACCATCCATGTGTTATGTATTGGGAAGTTGCAAGCATAGTTTTATATGGTTCAAGCTTGTGTAAAAATGAAACCATTTACCTCAAGCATAGTTCCCTCTGGTTCAAGCTTGCATAAAAATGAAACAGGTCCAAGCATAGTTTTGTTTAGTTTTTAAGCTTGTGTAAAAATAAAATCTATCCCAAGCATAGTTTTGTTTTGTTTTGAAGATTGTGTAAAAACGAAAACAATCCTGAGCTTAGTCTTTGTTCTTTCTCATGCTTGTAAATACATGAGAACGTGATCGAGCATACTTTTATCACTTTTTCAGGCTCAACAAGGTTATAAGAAAAAGGAAACCCCCTGGAGTCCTCTTTAAGCTCTTTTCAGACTCTCTAAACATGAAAAGATCGTCGAGCGACCTTGCTATTTTCACGCTCGATAAAGTATTTGAAATAAGCGTCTGGTGAGCGATAATTTATCTCTTTTTCGGTCTCGTCTAGACTACTTTACGAAAAAGGAACTGAGAGAGTTCTCTTTTAAGTGTTTTTCCAAACTCTATAATCTTGAAAAACCTTCGAGTTTACTATCTCTGGACTCGTTAAACAAACATTGATACACCCGTGATGGGATCGAACCACTCCTTCTTAGGGTTCATTAAATATACTCCGAGGGACTCGTCCGAAGGATGAGCTTATATCAACAAGCATATGTTATCCTCCTCAAGATTGTGTAAAAATAAAGAGGTACTGGCCAGAAATGGTGGGGGAAAAATTGGGAAAGAATTGTGTCTAAACCTGTATTCCATGGAAGAGTCATTCTTGAACATGACACCCTTTCACTCGCCTTGTGTCTAGGTTGGAAAATCCACTTGTCTCTTGATCATACTCCTATAAGATTACAAATTGGTCTGCGATCCTTGTTGTTGAGTTAGTATTTCCAAGACAGTTGTCGTGTCGTCAATATATTCAAAAATATGTTCAACTCGAAAAGCCTTCTATTGCGTCAGCCATTTCTGCAGTCTTAAAGCCTTCTATTGCGTCGGCCATCCCTGAGTCAGTCCTGAATCACTTGTTACTCTGATCTACATCAAATTTTGTTACTTGTTTCGTTTCATTGATGTGGGATACATTAAGGCCCTCCTGTGACGAGTCTTTTCCTGTCTACTTCAACTCATTATCCAGGAATTAGACTTAGAAACTAATTGGTACCTTGGAACTTGCATGCCTCAATGGCAGGTTTCCTTGCTTTCGACAGTGGGTTTTCATTATTGACCCCTGATAGGGAGATTCTTCCGAGTGTTCGACTTCAGCTCATTTATTCACATTCGTTGAATTGTACTAGTGTACCTTGGGAGTCATTGACATTAATGGTGATTTCCCTCGCACTTGTTAACGGTATACACTAATGACCGGTAATCAAGTGGTTTCTACCATGTTCGACTTCAACACATGTATTCGCATGGTTAGATTCGTACTATAGAGTAGTGGAGATGAAGACCCTGGATCTTTTCTCATAGATTCAGGTTGCGTTGGAGTATATTCAGTTTGTACTGTTGCATATATCCACATTGTATGTCTGGTGGCTATGTTCAAATTTGAGTCTTTAACACATAGATCCACAGTGTATTTTTGGTGGCTATGTTCAGATTTGCGTCATAGTGGCATGGATACACAGTGTATGTTTGGTGGCCATGACATGTCTTACTTGACATGGATCTTCGCATGTTGGCATTTATGCTTTGAGTCATTTGTATTCTGAGTATGGGAATGCCTACCTCAGTGATGATATATTATTGTACTGTATTTCCTTGTTTGTTGGCAGATTTCCGACCGACTGTTCCTTGTTCCCTACACACACTCGACAAAGTATTTCAGCTATCACTCTGTTCTAAATTCATACTTTGGGGGGCTCTCTGTTACACATTATTTTCATCATCCCTATGATCGTTAATGATGTAAACCTATCTGTTGCCTTCAGAGGGGTCAATAACCTGAGTTCCTAAATAAAGAAGGAAGAAGAACTTTTCCTGAGAAAATAAGTTGCATTTTCCTATGTAAAAACCTTATAAAAAAGGAAGTTTGCAGGTTGCTATATAGGCAGGGTGCGAGAATGACCCATTCTCGCAGGTTGAACTATAGCTAGGGTGTGAGATGTTCGCAGGTTACTCTATATATAGGGTACGAGAATGCCTGCACATGGGAAAAATGAGCGTTTTCTCAAATCTTCTAGAAGGAGAAACTTCTATGGTGAGGTGGCATCCGAATGGTTTGGATCTTACTCGCTTTCATGATTTAGTGGGATCATCCTAACCTCCTCACCTTATCCTCTCCAACTTATAAAAGGAGAGGAGCTCTCATGGAGAAGGGGTTCTTGGGTTCTTTAGCTTTGTTGGTTCTTGAGCTTGTTAGCTTTGGATTGGTTAGAGTGGCTTTGATATTTTCTTTGTCAAGATAGATTGTGAGTAGCTATCAGATCTCTGGTCTCAGAATCCTTGGAGCAAGAAGTGTGTGGGGAACGAAGGACAGTTGGAAGGGACCTTATGACATCAAGGCCATGGTTGTAATCTCTCTTTTACATTTAATATGATACAGTAATATGATTCTTTTTCATAAAGTTATTTCCACTTTATTGCATAATTCCTTGATCATATACATAGATTGATTTTTGAATAGATTGTGCTTTCTTCACTTTGGTTGGTTTCTGTTTTCTTGGTCTTGGCTGCACAAGAGCAATGGAGCGAAGCGGGAGAAACAAAGACCATAGGAAGCGATTATAAGGTATGTAACTTGTTCTTCCTTCCTAGTTCATTCAATGGTTAAAATCTAGGGAAAGAGTCATGTTCTGTTTTGCTTTGTTCTAGATCCAAGTGGATCTAGGGAGATCGGTTAGTGTCCGCACCTACGGATTTATCCAATAACAAATCATGATTTGAAAATTATTGATGACAAAGATATAGAAATTAGTTTCTTGGGCAATGCAATGATGAATAAAATTATGGGTTCTTCCACTATCAACAAGAATGATGACCTTCCTATGCTTAATGTAACCAATTAGCTTGAGGGTTTGGGGAGAAGAGAATCCAATGAGAGCATTGAGGGAAATGATCGGTTCTACTTTGGGAGGGTCTAAGGGAGGGGTCATGCCAGTGGGTTAAGGTGACATGACCACAAGGGGAATCTCAACATTGTCTTCCGAAACATTCTCTGAGATGGCCATAAAAATATTTTGTTCCTTACACTTGTGCCCAGGAATATATTTTTCATCACAATTATAACAAAGGCCTTTCAGTTGGCGTTCAACCATTTCTTCCCTGGTCAATTTTTGGATCTTCAGTGGAGTAGAAGGAGGAGTGGGAGGTACTGGTTTAGTGCGAGGAATAAATGAGGGTTTTCGGTTTTGAGAATATACAACTTTTTGTGCTTCGTTAGCTCTTTTAGTAGCATCCACCTAACTTTGAGGCCGAGCCATGAGGACATGGGAACAAATCTCATCCTTGAGGCCACTAATAAAACATTCTCGAAAAAAAACATCATGCATGCCCTCTATACGAAAAGCCAATCTCTCAAATGCGGCCCTAAAGTCTTCCACTGTGCTAGAATGTTTCAACTTTGTCAAATGACCTAAATTGTTGGTGTTAGTGTCAAAGCGTTCATAAAGCTTAGCCACAAAGTGTGTCCAAGCCACATACCCTTGGCATACATTTTTTCTCCATTTCCACCATTGCCAACGTTCTTGATCTAAATGGAGAACACCATACCGGAGTTTGGACAACTCATATGTGATTCCATACAAAGAGAAATAATGTTCCATTTGAGTTACCCATTCAATGGGATCTGAGCCATCAAATTTGGTCACATCCATACGCGGAAGGCATAGGTCACGTTGAAAGTGATGGGGATGAAAAGTCTAGGCATGAGAGGAAGTTTCACCTTTGGTTTGCAAAGGTGGGTCAGATGAAGGAAGATCTGCAGGAATATGCAGCTTGGCACAGATCATCGTAGTGAAGGAGACAAACTGGGTATTGGAGGATTCAAGCTGGGTAGCAAGGTCTTGTTTGAGGTCCTCTATTTTGGCATTGATGGAGGAATGCATGTTTTTATTGACGGTGGAAACATCAGAACTGATTTGTCTCACTTCTTGTTGGGTTTCTGTGAAATTAGAGTACAAGGAATTGAAGCGAGCTTCCAAGTCTTGGCTAGGGTGTGGGCCATGATTAAGAGGGAACACGAAAAGGGGGCAGGTGAGACTAGACAAAAAATGGGTTATGGGTGAAGTGTATCACAACGATCAGGGTGACAAGTGGAATCAAATGGGATAAATCCTAAATAAGGGTGTTGGAAGGCAGTTGGGTCCACGAGAAAAAACATTTGTTGAAAAATGATAGGTATGATTGCGATAAGGGTGAAGAGAGGAATCCAACATGATAGGTCTCAAATAATGGTGCCGAAAGGATCCAAAATTTTTTTTTTACTCCTGCGGATTTATACTTCGATCTAAGGAATACTGCAATGACGAAATTACAAAATTCTTCACAGGAAGAAATGTGTAGTAATTTCATAACCTGAATGCACGAGACACAATTACGTGGAAATAGATCTTGTCTGTTCTATTTTTGTTTCCATCCCAAGGGTTAGGGTATTCAAGGGTTTTGCAGACAAGGTTTTTTCCTGTGCTATAGCACTTTGATATACGTGTGAGGTCCAACAATAGTACTCGACCCAATATCTCAAGGAACCAACTAAGGAGGCTATATCATGACGTTAGTTGTACTACCCAACTACCCAAGTACTAGAGAGTATCTTTCTGAGTATTGTTCTCAGTGGAACTATAGCAGTCAAGAGGCCAATCAATTTAACTATGGAGGCCTTCAGGAGGTCTAGGCCAATATGTATACAAGTGTTGTCTGATGCGCTACCACTCGAAGGGGTACCAACATGGGTTACAAGGGTGGCCAACAGATGTGCAATTAAGTACCCCTTGTATTTCCTGCATGTATGAATCCCCGACCGTGGGTTTATGCACGTAATGCCAAATCTCTGTAGCTTAAAGAAGCCGGAATACATCTCTACCCTGAAAAAAAATTACCCACAATTTTTTGCCAAGGAAGGTTCTCTGATACCACTTTTAATATTCCAAATACACAATAGTATGCATAACATAAATAATTAGCTATAAATGGCATATAAATAATGATATAACTAGACCTATGCCACAATAATACCATAATATTACCGTAATAACACCAGAAATAACACTTTGATTACTGAGAGAAATGTTCACTTGCCTCTTCGAGGGGGAAACCTCCAACATAGCATAGCTCTATTAAAATAATATCCAAGACAAAGATTCACATACCCTCTACTCCTATTTATACTAAATATGTCTATCCAAAATAACAATCTAGAGGAAGATCCTTCTAGAAGTAGAAGCTTCTATTAGGTCTTATTACATTTGACTTATTCTTCCTTATTGCTAGGCCTTATTAATATTGACCTTTATTGCATGGAAATATATTATTCTACCTACATGAGGGGTTAGGTCCCTAACAATTCCATTCATCTTGCAAAGAACTTGGCCTTCCATTCAAAGACTAAGCATATACATCTCAGGTACCATTTCATACAATCCATCTTGGAAGATGGACATTTGAAGTTGGAAAAGATACATACTAGCCAGAATCCTGCAGAGATGTTAACAAAGGGAGGGACCAGGGAGAAACTGAGTTCTTGCTTATTTTTAGTTGTTCTTCAAGCATGAAGGTGAAGATGAGAATTTTTTTAGGTCCAAGGTGGAGTATAGTCCAACAGGTACATCAGTAGTGGAGTTGTTTTGATCAGTCTCCAAGTGGGAGATTTTTGGTTGTGGAGCCTGATTATCTTCCTAATTCAAAGGTTTGTTCAGCCATGATTCGACCCCATTCCCTAATGGGGATGGTGTGGGGGTGCTTTCCCCCCCAAAACTATCTCCAGGGGGGGTCCAAGGGGGGGCAATGAAATTTTTTTGTGGCCCTTCCCTGGCGAGGGATTCAGGGGCAGCGCCCTTGAACCGAAATATTGGGAAAAATTGCCTTGTAAAATGTTGTAATTTCGTACTCAATCTGGACTGTTCATTATCAGGCCACAAATATTACAGTAGAAGTTATTTTTAGGGTTTTTTTCCCTAGAAGGAAACCCTCTCTTATAAGGGAATTATATTGCAGTTGTGTATTATCGTGAATGTTGTATTCCAAGAGAGGATATTGCGAGACAAAGAAGAGCAATTTAGATCGGTTGAGTTGTAGGTTGTATCCCTTCATTTTTCTGGATAATAAAATTGAAGGACCTGGCAATTTCTCTAGTGGAAATATCCCACATTGGGTGAACCACGTATATCTGTGTCTTTATTGTATTGTGTATCTTATGTGTTTTATTTCCACATTTGTTTTATTTTATTTCTCCGTGAATCTATTTTTCTAACAACTAGTATCAGAGGGAAAGTTAACTCATAGGAAAAGAGGGTTCCTGTTTCTAGTGGGAGAAATGGCGGAAGATGGAAATTTTAGGGTCGAGAAATTTAATGGTCAAAACTACCAGTTATGGAAGATGCATATGAAATATTATTTATATCAGAAGGATATATTCCTACCATTGGGCGGAATAAAAAACAAGTTGACGATCATGAAGGATGAAGAATGGGAGGTTCTCGACATAAAGAAATTGGGAACGATACGACTGAGCCTGGAAACTTCGGTGGATTTCAATATTTCAAAAGAAAAGACAATGAAAGAACTCATGGATGCATTAGATAAACTATATGAAAAACCCTCAGTGTCTAATAATGTACTTATAATGAAAAGATGATTTAATATGAAGACATGAGAAGGAGGGTCTATTGTAGATCATTTAAATGAATTTGATACAGTTACTAATCGAATAAGTTATGTAAAAGTGGACTTTGATGATTAGGTCAGGGATATTCTAATACTGTGCTCATTGTCAGAAAGTTGGAAAGGCTTGGTCATGGTTTTAAATAACTCTTTCTCTAGTTCAAACACTCTAAAATTTTGTAACATCCCGCTCTGGCGCACTAAGAAAACTTATTCTTTGAGGACACTTGCTTGCAAGTGATCTATACTTTTATGATGTTAAAACATTTATCCTTGATTATGATGTGTTACGATAGATAACATGATGTTTTACTGCTTTGGCATAGACATGTGCTTTGACTCAGTTTTATTGAGTGTGCAGGTTTTTGGACCTTGAGGATGCAGAGGCATCGGTGGAACCCCTTGGACTCTGGATTGAGTTAGGGAGTGTGCTAATTGGGTTGATTTATTTACTGTCATATTTCATTGATTTGATGATATGATGTTGACATGTTCTAACACGATTGTTGATGATGAAGGCTGATGATAGCTTGCCGACCAAACTCACATATGGTGTAGAGGGGCCACACACGATTTCCAGAGAGGTTGAGGGAGAGGTGTGGACAACAGCCCTGCCAAAGCCTACTAGCACTCCCGCCATAGCTCGAATTGTAGGTTAACGATTACCTAGTTTGAGAGGATCCATGATGTCGTGAAGGAAGACTGCGACAATCGCTCACGATGATTCTAAGGGGCACGCAATAAGGCAGGGGCCTTATTCCTTAGAGCCCTTAGTCTCCCACAAGTTCACCTAGCGGAGTGTTGACTCAATGGGTTATAGATGACTACCAATCATTCAAGTTGGTGAGTGGCACCCTTGGAGCACGCGGTGCATCCTGAAGGGCACGTCGCATGAAAGAAACACAAGTTGGCGAGTGCCACTCTTGGAGCACGTGGTGCATCCTGAAGGGCACGTCGCGCAAAAGAAACATAACTTGGCGAGTGGCAGCCTTGGAGCATGTGGTGCATCCTGAAGGGCACGTCGCGTTGATGTTGATGAAGGAACAAACCTAGATGGCCCTAAGACATTTAACACATTAAGAAATTCTTAAGCTACTTCCCTAATTAAATGTCGCCTAGTTCAAAATCTAAGTCCTAAGTCTAAAACTTCTCAGGGTAAAATTTTAGTCTAACCTTAAGAAAAATGACCCTAAAAATAAAAATAAAAATAAAAATTTAAACAAAAACCCACTTAAGTAATAGTTTAGTCTTCATAAAATTCTTGGGGTAAATGAAGAGAGTAAGAAATTAATTAAAAATAGTGGATTTAAAAATTTCAAAGAAGAAATTATTCATTAACT
>ML795556.1:160888-182091 GCA_009831015.1 Picea engelmannii
CCTAGGAGTAAATTTAGGAGCGACTCTAGGTGGGTGAGGGATTTGAGACAATTAATAAATTAAAAGAAAATATTTATTGGAGAAAAGAGAGGGATGGACGACACTTGTGCGATGGAGAATATTTAGAATATGTTATTGAAACTTAATTTAAAATGTGAATTAGGAAAGTTGGTGGGTCTCAAAACTCTATAAAAGAAAAGGGAGATGAGGAAGAAATGGATCGGCTATTAGCGTAACGTTACGTTGCCGGATTTGTGACTTGACTGATTACTTGTGAGGAGTTGGGAATTTTATAGCTTGGATGGGAGTGGTAGCTCGTCCTTGCGGGGCAAGATGGGAAGCTAGATGGACCATCTGGATTGTGTGTGGCCCCTTTGCGGCTCGGGGGGCTAAGGGGGAAGCAGAGTACCCCTAGAAATTGGTTGAGAGGTACCGGTGTAGTCTCTACGGTCGGCGAGTGGGAGCGGCGCTGAGCAAGAGCGGCATGGAGCGCGGGGTCATCATTTGAGGCAGGAGTTAAGGCAACGATATGGTTTGTTTTTAATTTGGTAGAATAGGATGCATTATGATCTATCCTGGTATCAGAATATTGGTTGTAATTGGATTCAATGGGTTGTTATATAAAACCAACATAATTCATAGATTTTAAAAGTAGTACAGAAAAATGAGATTTTATGCTTTAAACTAAATTGTTTATACTAAATGACAGCAAAATAGAGCACTTTACTATTGTAATTTCTACAGGCTTTGTTGTATTTTCTACAAGTTTTCGCAGGGGTTTATAAAAGAATTAGAGAGCTTGTTGTTGAAACATGAAAGGAAATTAAACTCCTCCTTGTAACTTTAGAGACTTAGCGTTGGTTGTGCCGAGTGGCAGATCCATGGAAGTCATCTTACGATTGGCAAGACTTTTTGTTACTACTCTTTCTTTTCTTGTTAAGATTACCTTTTCAAATCTCTTACCTAGATGCTTAAGGGTACAATCTGGGAGGTTTCCCATCCCCTCCTCAATGCCATCTATTTTTTTTTGGGTGGAAATTCCTTTAGTTCCTGAAAATTTAATCCAAGGTGGCAGAATTTTCATGTCATCTCCACAACTTCTTTATACAAAGAGAAGATTTGGTAGATCGGCTCATTCCTAGCGCAACTAAAGTAATTCAGGTTCTTGTCCATTGAAGGCATTTCTTTCTCTGCACCTTGAGATAACTCCCGGTCTAACCTTCGATGAATCACAGCTTTTCAGTTTTTACCTTGTCATATTATGAGAATTCCAGAGACGACCCCAAACCAGATCCAATGTTTAATCTGGAAATTTAATTCTCTCTGGCGAAGTTAATTCGTTCTGTTAATTCGCTCTAGCTTTCGCTCAGTTTAATTCATTCTGGAAAATTAAATTTGCTCAGGCAAATTTAATTTTCTCCGGCAAAGTTAATTTGCTCCGGCAAAGTTAATTCATTCTGGCTTTCGTTCTGATTAAATCCTTCTGGCAATTTAATTCACTCAGGCAAGTTTAATTTGTTCTCGCAGAGTTAATTCGCTCAGGCAAATTTAATTCGCTCTGGCCAAGTTAATTCATTATGGATTTCATTCTCTGTGGGCGTTTTTATTTTCACTATGGGCAATTTCATTCTCTGTGGGAATTTTTATTTTCTCTATGGGAGAATTCATTCTCTATGGGCATTTTTATTTTCTCTGTGGGTGAATTCATTCTCGGTGAGCGTTTTTATTTCCTCTGTGGGAAAATTCATTCTCTATGGGCGTTTTCTATTGCTGTGGACGCTCTGTATATCATCGTGGGCATTTTCATTTTTGGTAATTGATCTGAGAACTAAATTTTTGGCATAATGGGCAGTCGATTTTACTGTTAAGAGCAACTTCATTTCCGAGCAGAAATTTAGAATTTAACTGTTGGCTGCCACTTCAATTAATACAAATATCGTTAGGGTTTGAAGTTATCTTTTTTTTCTGTGCTAGTTCGAATACTGTGAAGATTCCCTTCTCATGCATGAAATTGGAACCGATTTAACTGGTTCATAACAAAATCATGAGTGGGTAAATTGGTTAATGTAGCACAAGTTTGGGAGCTGTTTACAACTTCATAGAAAAGGTATGTGATCGATTTCTATTGTAGAGAAGAGTATAGTTCATTAACAATTTTGTTTTTCATTGATTAAATGCTTTACTTTGGCTATGTCTGAGCATACATTTTCCCCTCCATTTCACATAGCCTTTATCCTTCAGTTTTCGTTTGAGCACAACAGTTGGTCAAGTCCGTTGAGAAGTATTTTTATTTCCTTGAATGCCCATAAAATTTGCATGACTATAACAACATAAAGCTGATTTCCGATCAAACCTCTACAAGTCTGGTTTCGGCAAGAGACTCAAAGCGCTTGCTGTACATTTTCTCCATAAATACACATTCCATGGGAAAAATTTCTTTTATATATGTCTAGAATACTATCTCCTTGCATTTTCATAACATTTATGGGTTATTATTCTGAACCATTCCTGTGTGAAGAGATAACTTATTTATTCCAGCAGTAAAATGTAATGTCAGAATTAGATAACTTGAAATGAATTTAATGTTATTTTATTTGCCCAGTTATGGCCATATAATGTGAAGGTAATGTTGTCTTATTTTACTATTATTGAAACTCTATTGTAAATGATCACATAAATGTTAAAGTGAGGTGTAACTGCATTGCTACTGTAATATATTGTGGGTAATATGTGAAGGTAGAATGTTATGGCAATATAAGAACATAATATAATGTTAGTATCGGTGACATGATATTAATTTAATGGTTAATTCAATGCAAGGTTATGGGATTATAAGGATAAGGGACTTTGGTAATCATTTGTAATGCTATTGGAATATTACTGTTATATGGTCTTGCGATATGTGAAGGTAGAATGTTATGGCAATATAAAATAAGAATATAATGTTAGTGTTGGTGACTTGATATTAATTTAATTATTAATTCAAATACAAATTAGGGGAGTATAAAGATAAGGGGCATCGTTAATCATTTGTAATGTTGTTGGAATTTTACTGTTATGGATGACACATAAAATGTCAGGTCCTTGAGCCAAGTACCTTGAATTACTAAGATTTGGTAATTGGGGGAATTGCAACTATTTCAGTTTACATTATTCTAAGATTGGATTGGGTATCTCGTCTATTAAAGGAGTTCCAATGGAATTTTGGGTCAGTATTAAATGCCTTTGAGTCGTAGAAAATACTTTGTCTTAACAATAAAGGGTCGTTGTCGAAGTCCTTCATACGTGCGCTTTCTGTAGAGTCAGTGGTTGTTCTTTAGTTGTTATTGTACTTGGTTGAGATCATTTTATTGCTTGGACTGCTCGTGTCGGGTAGGATGTAGACACCTCCATGTTCCTCAGAACAGTCGCCAGACCTGAGACCTTAAATGGTTAAAATCGATGGGAACCTGGGCTTGAGCGTTGCTTATGTGTCTTGGTGGTCCTAACCATTGTAGGGTAGGATGGATGGGTAGTCAATTTGACTTATTTCTGAGTGATCGTTGCTAATGTATGCAGTTGCCTGTTGTGCGTCGTATGTTGTCTTGTTGTGTTCGTCTTGCTTGCATCTTGTTCATCGTCAGGTGACTAGTTTTTGCCTGAGCAGTTGGCCAGGAGCCTATTTGACCTTCTCTCTCTCTGGAGCAGAGGACTAATATTAAACGCCTTGCTTTCCTGTGCAGAAATAGTAAATCTACCATTATGGATTCTTCCATATGTCTATGGTCGTTTAATGCTTCCAGTTACTGGTTGTGTGCCTTATGTCTTCTTGTTGTGATCATCGTGGTTGCGTCTTGTTAGTCGTCGGGTGGTGACGTAGAGTCAATTGTGTCTGTTTCCTTTTTACACGCGTGCACACACTTTAAAAAAAAATAAAAAATAAAAAAAATTGCACCTGTTATCAGAGTTGTTGTCGTAACGAGGAGGTTGTTACATATGGTATCAGAGCGGGTTCGACCCGCGACTTGGGATTCACTCAGGCTTTCATTTACAGGATTTGATTTGATGATATTATTGTTGATCGAGTTGATTGTGTGCATGCATGTAATCATGGTTAGAGGACACCGTGGAGGAAGACGACGGGGTGCTAGGGGAGGAGGCGTGACGTCTCCAGTAGCATCCACGCCTGAGGGGTCTAACCCCCAGGGAGGCGAGTAGGTTCTCAGACAGGAGGAGATAGCAGTTGGTGATGATGAGATCTTTTCAGCGCATGTCCGTGGTACTGATCAGTCGATTGTACAAAGATGAGGCCAGGGCACCGACACCCGTGAGGTTCCACCGCGTGCATCAGCCGTTACTGGTAGCATTCACCGTGAACTCGAGAAGGTTAAATTTCCTGAGTTATTTGGTGCCCCGGATGGCGCAGCCGCCAAGGCATGTTTGGAGAATATGGCAATGTGCTTCACACTTCACGATTATACCTCCAACATGAAGGTCTGCATGGCAGTTTTTCAACTGAAGGGGAGAGCTCTTCTATGGTGGAAGATGCTCCTGCCGCAGCTGAACATGGCCGTTGAAGACGTGTCATGGGAACTGTTCGAGGAACGGTTCTGAGAGAGGTACCTTTCAGAGGAATTCATTGAGCGTCAGCTCAATGAGTTCAATGCTTTACGACAGGGAGGTCGTACAGTGCTCGAGTACGAGGCACATTTTATGGAGCTACTTTGGTATGCTCCGCACCTTAACACTGAGAAGCTCAAGTTCAACTGGTTCATGTTTGGCCTTAATGACAGCCTGCGTGCAAGGGTTAGGATCTTGATGCCTCAAACCTTGCATGACATTGTCCAAAAGGCCCTCATAGCAGAGGAGGAGCTTATCAGTGGGGGTTAGACCAGGACTCCAGTGAGACCAGCAGGGAAGGGTTCATCTCGTACACCGCTGCATCAGACACCATCGAGACTTATGCTGGGATATCGTGGCTTCCAGAGAGGATCCACTTTCACTACACCCCGACGACCGCCGCCTCAGCAGCGGGCACCTTATTGGGGACCACAGCATCAACAACAGTGTCACCCGCAGCAGCAACAGTTTAGGCCTATTCAGCAGAACAACCCTGGGCTCCAGGCTGGTGGGCCGTCATCTTCTACTTCGGGTACCAGGACTACTGGGCTGAAGAAGGGGTGTTGGATGTGTGGGGAGACACACTACCAGTGCGACTGTCCTGTGGAGAGGACCGGAGTGTCCGGATCATCCGGACCCACTACCGTGGGATATATGGGCATTGCCCATCGGATTCATGTGGTGGTGAATAACCGCCAGGAAGAGCACCAGTCGACTGTGCTCGAGACGACAGGTATTGTCGTTGACCAAACCCTTAGTATTTTGATAGACCCAGGTGATACTCAGAGTTTCATTTCTGGTGCAGCGCTAAAAAGGATTAAGGTAAAGGCAGTCGAACAAGATGAGTTTAGCTTCGTAGAGATGGCTTTAGGAGCCAAACAGAAGGTTGGAGGAAAGGTTATGGCCTATTCCCTTAACCTAGGAGATTTTGTCACGAGGGTCAACTTGTACGTCACGATCTTAGGATCTTATGATGTCATGATTGGTATGGATTAGTTGGAATCGCATGAGGTGATACTCAACTGTAAGATGAAACGGTTGATCTTGGTCGATGATGAAGGACAGAGATGTGTGATTGTAGGATGGAACCAGGGAGTATCCCTGAGGTTCATCTTACAGTTACAGAAGAGTATGCGCAAGGGGTGCAAGCTTTATGCGATCCTCACGCTAAACAAAAACGGAGTAGCGGAAGGTCTAGAACACCTTCCGGTGGTGAAGGAGTTTGTGGACGTATTCCCAAAGGAGTTGCCTGGGATGTCGCTGGAAAGGGAACTGGAGTTTACCATAAACCTGAAACCGGGGACCGAACTCCTTATCGAATGTCGACCCTATAGTTGCAAGAGCTGAAAATGCAACTGAAGGATTTGTTAGACCTGGGACTGATACGCCCTAGTGTGTCACCATGGGGTGCACCAGTTATTTTCATACGAAATAAGGATGGATCATGGAGGCGTTGCATTGACTACGGTCAACTGAACAAGGCAACGATCAAGAATCAGTATCCCTTACCAAGAATTGATGATCTGCTCGATCAAATGAAGCGTACGACGGTGTTCTCCAAGATAGATTTGTGATCAGGGTATCACTATTTACGGATCAAGGAGGATGACATCCCTAATACCACCTTTAAGACGAGATTTGGAAATTATGAGTTTACTGTTTTACCGTTTGGACTGACAAACGCCCCAGGGGTATTCATGAGTTTGATGAACGGGGTGTTCCACGAGTACTTGGACAAGTTTGTCCAAGTATTCATTGACGATATCTTGATCTACTCTCGAATGATGAAGGAGCATAACGAGCACTTGCGCTTGGTACTACAGTGTCTACGAGAGCACAAATTGTATGGGAAATTGTCCAAATGCTCTTTTTATCAATCGAGGATTCACTACTTAGGGCATGTCATCTCTGGCGATGGTATCACTGTGGATCTAGCCAAGGTCGAGCCTATTATGGAATGTCTTGCGCCGACGAATGTCACAGAAGTGCGTATTTTTATAGGTTTAGCAGGATACTATTGACGGTTTGTCAAGGGATTTTTGAAGATAGCAAATCCGATCACAGAATTGCAGAAGAAAAACAAGAAGTTTGTTTGGACCGAGAAATGCACAGAAGCTTTTCAAAGGCTTATAGAGTTGTTGATGGCAGCGCCGATACTAAAGGTCCCTGACATGGATGCAGACTTCTTGGTATGCACTGACACATCCAAGGAAGGTTTAGGCGAAGTCTTGATGCAAGACGGACGAGTGATTGCTTACATTTCGAGGAAACTGAGAAGGCATGAGGAGAACTACGCGATGCATGATTTGGAGTTATTAGCCATCGTATATGCCTTGAAGGTTTGGAGACACTACCTTGTTGGACAAAAAATTGAATTAAAGACTGATCATTGTGGGCTGCAACACATTTTCACGCAAAGCGACCTGAACGCGTGACAACGACGTTGGTCAGAATTGATTAGCGAGTACGACTTCGAGATTACTTACATAAAGGGAACAGTGAACCGAGTGGCTGATGATTTGAGTCAGAGACCATGCATCTTTTCGGTGTTGTCTCTTCAGACAAATCTACGTGAGAAGATTCTCACTTTACAGCGTGACGATGACTGGTACAAAGAAGTCGAGGATTTTATCGGATAAAACACAATGATGGTACCATGATATGAGGGATATTCATTTGATAGTGATGGTTTATTGAGGTTTAGAAGTTGGATTTACGTACCGCCAAACGACGACTTGAGGATGTTGATCCTGAGCGAGGCTCATAGAGCAGTTTACATGGCTCACCCAGGAGTCACGAAGATGAGGGCGGACCTTAAACCCTTATTCTTCTGGAAGGGAATGAAGGCCAACATAGTCAACTTTGTGGCTAGATGTCTAGAGTGTTAGCAGGGAAAGGCTGAACATAGACACCCAGCAGGATTACTTCAACCACATGCCATTCCAGAATCGAAATGGGAAGTTATTTCGATGGATTTTATTGTTGGATTGCCACTGATGGCAAGGAGACACGACTTGATTTTTGTAGTAGTAGACACTCTGACGAAGAGTTCTCACTTTATTCCTGTGCGTACGACATATCAGGCACCTGACATAGCGAGAGTTTTCATCAGTGAGATTGTGAGGCTGCATGGCGTGCCTAAGAAGATTATATCCGATCGAGGATCGATGTTTACTGGACGATTTTGGACGAGTTTCCAAGAGGCCTTGGGAACCCAACTTGATTTTAGTACTACGTATCACCCAGAGACTGACGGACAGACCGAATGAACGAACCAAACCTTGGAAGACATGTTGCACATGTACGTGATGAACCAACAAAAGCGTTGGGAGGAATTCTTGCCTCTAGTAGAGTTTGCTTACAACAACAGTTACCAGAGCACCATTAAGATGGCACGTTTTGAGTTTGTTTATGGGTGACCATGTCGGACGCCCTTGAGTTGGGATCGGCTTGAGGATAGGGTCCTGGTGGGACCAAAAGCGATCCAAAAAATGGAAGAGAAAATGCAAACCATAAGACAAAGGATTAAAGAAGCACAGGATCGACATAAGAGTTATGCCCATGCACACCGAGTCGATCGTAGTTACGAGGTCGATGATCGAGTCTTCTTGCGGGTTAAACCACATAAGAGTTTGATCAAGTTTGGAAAGGGAGCTAAACACTCTCCTAGGTTCATGGGACCTTTCGAGATTGTGGAGAGAAAGGGGCCCGTGGCCTATCGACTAGCCTTGCCTGATTCTTTGAGGTGTATGCACGATGTTTTTAATGTATCTATTTTGAGACATTATATTAGTGATCCTACACACATGATTGACATGAGTTCCTTGCAAGTATCGGACGAGGGAAAGCTCACGACTGAGCTGGTCCACATCTTAGATCATCGCGTTCGACAGTTACAACTTCGAATGGTAGATCAGGTCAAGGTCTAGTGGGACAGTTATAGTCCGCACTTGACGACCTGGGAGGACGCATATGATATGCGCCAGCAGTTCCCATTTTCTTTTGATAGATAGACTTATGATATTGTGGTACTTTTATTTCATCATTTATACTAAGAAACTTTGGGACGAAGTTTAAACCAAGAGGGGGTGTATGTAACATCCCTCTTTGGCACACTGAGAAAACTTATTCTTTGAGGACACTTGCTCACAAGTGATCTGGACTTTTATGAGGTTAAAACATTTATCCTTGATTATGATGCGCTACGACAGATGACATGATGTTTTACCGATTGGAACCCCTTGGACTCCGGATTGAGTTAGGGAGTGTGCTAATTGGGTTGATTTATTTACTGTGATATTTCATTGATTTGATGATATGATGTTGACATGTTCTGACACAATTGTTGATGATGCAAGCTGACGATAGCTTGTCGACTAGACTCACATATGGAGTAGAGGGTCCACAAACGATTTCCAGAGAGGTTGAGGGAGAGGTGTGGACAACAGCCCTTCCACAGCCTACTAGCACTCTCGCCGTGGTTCAAACTATAGGTTAACAATTACCTAGTTCGAGAGGATCCACGATGCCGTGAGGGCAGATTGCAACAGTCACTCACGATGATTCTAAGGGGTGCACAATAAGGCGAGGTCCTTATTCCTTAGAGCCCTTAGTCTCCCACAAGTTCACATGGTGGAGTGTTGAGTCCAAGGGTTATAGATGTCTACCAATCAGTCAAGGTGGCGAGTGGTACCCTTGTAGCACCTGGTGCATCCTGAAGGGCACGTTGCGCGAAAGAAACACAAGTTGGTGAGTGCCGCCCTTGGAGCACGTTGTGCATTCTTAAGGGCAAGTAGCGCAAAAGAAACATAAGTTGGCAAGTGGCACCCTTGCAGCACGTGGTGCGTCCTGAAGGGAATGTCGTGTTGATGTTGACGAAGGAACAAACCTAGATGGCCCTAAGACATTTAACACATTAAGAAATTCTTAAGCTACTTCCATGATTAAATGTTGCCTAGTTCAGAATCTAAGTCCTAAGTCTAAAACTTCTCAGGGTAAAATTTTAGTCTAACCTTAAGAAAAAGAGACCCTAAAAATAAAAATAAAAATTTAAACAAAAACCCACTTAAGTAATAGTTTAGTCTTCATAAAATTCTTGGGGCAAATGAAGAGAGTAATAATTTAATTAAAAATAGTGGATTTAAAAAATTTCAAAGAAGAAATTATTCATTAACTTGTGGAAGTACAAAGATATTAAATTAATAATAAAAGGGAAAGATTTAATAACACAACTGCCATTTTGGGCTTTAATAAAAAGGGGAAAGAAGGGAATACTAAGAATTAGGAAACTAAGTAATGGAGGAAACTTAATAAAGGAAAGATGAGAACTTATGGTAAAAAGCAAGGTCAACATAGTAAGGAATCTGCAATTAAGAACCTGCTAATCTGAGCTAACTTAGCAACATCTTTTTTAAGGAAAGTAATTAAAACATGTAAGGGGATCTAGGAACACCTAGGAGTAAATTTAGGAGCGACTCTAGGTGGGTGAGGGATTTGAGACAATTAATAAATTAAAAGAAAATATTTATTGGAGAAAAGAGGGGGATGGACGACACTTGTGCGATGGAGAATATTTAGAATATTTTATTGAAACTTAATTTAAAATGTGAATTAGGAAAGTTGGTGGGTCTCAAAACTCTATAAAAGAAAAGGGAGATGAGGAAGAAACAGATCGACTATTAGCATAACGTTACGTTGTCGGATTTGTGACTTGACTGATTACTTGTGAGGAGTTGGGAATTTTCCAGCTTGGATAGGATTGGTGGCTCGGCCTTGCGGGGCGAGCTGGGAAGCTAGATGGACCATATGGATTATGTGTGGCCCCTTTGCGGCTTGAGGGGCTAAGGGGGAAGAAGATTACCCCTAGCGATTGGATGGGAGGTACCGGTGTAGTCTCTACGGTCGGCGAGCGAGAGCGGCGCAGAGCAGGAGCGACACAGAGTGCAGGGTCATCATTCGAGGTGGGAGTTAAGGCAACGGTATGGTTTTTTTTTAATTTCGTAGAATAATATGTATTATGATCTATGATGGTATAAGAATATTGTTTGTAATTTGATTCAATGGGCTATTATATAAAACCAACACAATTCATAGATTTTAAAAGTAGTACAGAAAAATGAGATTTTATGCTTCAAACTAAATTGTTTATACTAAATGATAGCAAAATAGAGCACTTTACTATTGTAATTTCTACAAGCTTTGTTGTATTTTCTACAAGTTTTGACAGGGGTTTATAAAGGAATTAGAGAGCTTGTTGTTGAAACACGAAAGGAAATTAAACTCCTCCTTGTAACTTTAGAGACTTAACGCTGGTTGTGCCGAGTGGCAGATCCATGGCAGTCATCTTACGATTGGCAAGCCTTTTTATTACTACTCTTTATTTTCTTGTTAAGCTTACCTTTTCAAATCTCTTACCTAGATGCTTAAGGGTACAATCTGGGAGGTTTCTCATCCCCTCCTCAATGCCATCTATTTTCTTTTGGGTGGAAATTCCTTTAGTTCCTGAAAATTTAATCCAAGGTGGCATAATTTTCATGTTATCTCCACAACTTCTTTATACAAAGAGAAGCTTTGGTAGATCGACTCATTCCTAGCGCAACTAAAGTAATTCAAGTTCTTGTCCATTGAAGGCATTTATTTCTCTACACCTTGAGATAACTCCCGGTCTAACCTCCGATGAATCACATCTTTTTAGTTTTTACCTTGTCATATTCTAAGAATTCGAGAGATGACCCCAAATCAGATCCAGTGTTTAATCTGGCAATTTAATTCGCTCTCATAAAGTTATTTCATTCTGTTAATTAGATCTGGCTTTCGTTCAGTTTAATTCGTTCTGGAAAATTTAATTCGCTCAAGAAAATTTAATTTGCTCTGGCAAAGTTAATTCGTTCTGGCGTTCATTCTGATTAAATCGTTCTGGCAATTTAATTCGCTCAGGCAAGTTTAATTCGTTCTGGCAGATTTAATTCACTCAGGAAAATTTAATTCGCTCTGGCAAAGTTAATTCGTTTTGGATTTCATTCTTTGTGGGCGTTTTTATTTTCACTGTGGGCGATTTCATTCTTTGTGGGCGTTTTTATTTTCTCTGTGGGCGAATTCATTCTCTGTGGGTGTTTTTATTTTCTCCGTGGGCGAATTTATTCTTGGTGGCCATTTTTATTTCCTCTGTGGGTGAATTCATTCTCTGTGGGCATTTATAAAATTCTATGGGCATTTTCTATTGCTGTGGATGCTCTGTATATCACCGTGGGCATTTTTGTTTTGGTAATTGATCTGAGAACTAAATTTTTGGCATATTGGGCAGTCGACTTTACTGTTAAGAGAAACTTCATTTCCGAGAAGAAATTTAGAATTTAACTGCTGACTGCCACTTCAATTAATACAAATATCGTTAGGGTTTGAAGTTAGCTTATTTTTATGTGCTAGTTCGAATACTGTGAAGATTCCCTTCTCATGCATGAAATTGGAATCAATTTAACTGGTTCATAACAAAATCATAAGTGGGTAAATTGGTCGATGTAGCACAAGTTTGAGAGTTGTTTACAACTTCATAGAAAAGGTATGTGATCGATTGCTATTGTAGAGAAGAATACAGTCCATTAACAATATTTTTTTTCATTGATTAAATGCTTTACTTTGGCTATGTCTGAGCGTACATTTTTCCCTCCATTTCACTTAGCCTTTATCCTTCAGTTTCCGTTTGAGCACAACAGTTGGTCAGGTCCATTGAGAAGTATTTTTGTTTCCTTGAATGCCCATAAAATTTGCATGACTATAACAGCATAAAGCTAATTTCCCATCAAACCTCTACAAGTCTGGTTTTGACAAGAGACTCAAAGCGCTTGTTGTACATTTTCTCCATAAATACGCATTCCATGGGAAAAATTTCTTTTATATATGTCTAGAATACTATCTCCTTGCATTTTCATAACATTTATGGGTTATTATTTTGAACCATTCCTGTGTGAAGAGATAACTTATTTATTTCAGCAGTAAAACGTAATGTCAGAATTAGATAACCTGAAATGAATTTAATGTTATTTTATTTTCCTAGTTATGGCCATATAATGTGAAGGTAATGTTGTTTTATTTTACTATTATTGAAATTTATTGTAAATGATCACATAAATGTTAAAGTGAGGTGTAACTGCATTGCTACTGTAATATATTGTGGGTAATATGTGAAGGTAGAATGTTATGGAAATATAAGAACAAAATATAATGTTAGTATCGGTGACATGATATTAATTCAATTGTTAATTCAATGCAAGGTTATGGGATTATAAGGATAAGGGACTTTGGTAATCATTTGTAATGTTATTGGAATATTACTGTTATATGGTCTTGCGATATGTGAAGGTAGAATTTTATGGCAATATAAAATCAGAATATAATGTTAGTGTTGGTGACTTGATATTAATTTAATTATTAATTTAAATACAAATTATGGGAGTATAAAGATAAGGGACATTGTTAATCATTTGTAATGTTGTTGGAATTTTACTGTTATGGATGACACATAAGATGTTAGGTCCTTGAGCCAAGTACCTTGAATTACTAAGATTTGGTAATTGGGGGAATTGCAACTATTTCAGTTTACATTATTCTAAGATAAGATTGGGTATCTCGTCTATTAATGGAGTTCCAATGGAATTTTGGGTCAGTATTAAATGCCTTTGAGTCGTAGAAAATACCTTGTCTTAACAATGAAAGGTTGTTGTCGAAGTCCTTCGTACATGCGCTTTCTATAGAGTCAGTGGTTGTTCTTTAGTTGTTGTTGTACTTGGTTGAGATCATTTTATTGCTTGGACTGCTCATGTCAGGCGGGATGTAGACACCTCCATGTTCCTCAGAACAGTCGTCAGCCCTGAGACCTTAAATGCTTAAAATTGATGGGAACCTGGGCTTGAGCGTTGCTTATGTGTCTTGGACGTCCTAGCCATTGCAGGGTAGGATGGATGGGTAGTCAGTCTGACTTATTTATGAGTGATCGTTGTTAATGTATGTAGTTGTCTGTTGTGCGTCGTATGTCGTCTTGTTGTGTTCGTCTTGCTTGCGTCTTGTTCGTCGTCGGGTGACTAGTTTCTTCTTGAGAAGTCGGCCAGGAGCCTATCTGACCTTCTCTCTCTCTGGAGCAGAGGACTAAGATTAAACGCCCTGCTTTCCTGTGCAGAAATAGTAAATCTACCATTATGGATTCTTCCTTATGTTTATGGTCGTTTAATGATTGCAGTTACTGGTTGTGCACCTTATGTCTTCTTTTTGTGATCATTGTGGTTTTGTCTTGTTAGTCATCGGGTGGCGACGTAGAGTCAAGTGTGTTTATTTCCTTTTTACACACGCGCACACACTTTAAAAAAATAAATAAAAAAAAATTGCACTTGTTATCAGAGTTGTTGTCGTAACGAGGCCGCTACAAATTTGATGACGTTTTTGGTGTTATCCTTAGCGAGGAAATGCGACTGAAAAACACAGATGACACATCAAGTAATTCATTAAACATGGAGAACAGGGGAAGATAAAAGGATAGAGGAAAGGGCTTAGGGAATCGTGGTAATTCTTGGAAGGGAGGATCCAAATCTACAATGGGAAAGATAGAGTGGTGGAATTGTGGGAAGAAAGGACATCTGAAGAAATACTACAGAGCTCCAAAGAAACAAAGAAATGGACAATAAGAGAAAAATAAAGAAGCAAATGTATCATGTGATGTGTTACAAGATGCTTTGATTCTTTCTGTAGATAATATTTTTGAGCCTTCGTTAGTAGATTCAGGGGCTTCATTTCATGTCACACCCGATAGGAAACATTTTCTAGATTATGTTCAAGGTGATTTGGACAGGTTCATTTGGGTGATGATGCACCATGAAAAATTGTTGGAATGAGAAAGGTACAAATAAAGAAAAAGAATGCTAACCAATGGTTGTTGAAAGAGGTAAGACATGTTCCAGATCTAAGAAAAAATATAATTTCAATAGGGAATTTGGCAAGTGAAGGTTGTGTATCCACATTTATAGATAAGGTGTGGGAGGTCACCAAAGGATCACTGATGACATAAAAGTGAGAGAAGGTAGGTATATTGTATTTATGTATTGGTAAAACTAATTATTCTATCTCTTTAGCTTCGATATGAGTGGATACAACACTTAGGAATCATAGGCTTAGACACATGAATGAGAAGGGGATGAAAATACTTCACAAAAGGAATTTGTTGCTAGATCTTAGACACATTGATTTGAATTAGATTTATTAATGTTGGAAAAAAAAAAAGAATGAAAGGTCAGAGCTTGTGCATACAGATGTATGGGTACCAACTCATGTATCATCTCGTAGTGGCTCTCATTATTATGTTACTTTTATTGATGATGAAAATAGAAAAACTTTGGTTTATTTCCTTCGACAAAAATATGATGTTTTTGATACTTTTAAGAAATGGAAAGATTTGGTTGAGAATGAGACAGAAAAAAGGTTGAAGTGTCTCAGATCAGAAAATGGAGGTGAATATTGCAATAAGGAGTTTGATGATTATTGTTCATACCATGGGATTTGTAGAGAAAAAATAGTTCCAGGAACACCACAAGCAAATGGTGTGTCAGAAAGGATGAACAGGATAATCATGGGGTGTGCCAGGAGTATGAGATTGCATGATGGGTTTCCCTTACAGTTATGGAAAGATGTTGTAGATATTGTTGTTTACTTAATAAAAAGAGGACCTTCAATCTCTTTAAATGGTCGAATTCCATAGGAGGCATGGACATGTAAAAAGGTAAACTATTTTTTTTAAGACTTTCGGTTGCGAAGCATTTGTCCATATTGATAAAGAAAATAGAACAAAGCTTGAGGAAAAATCCAAGAAGTGTACCTTTATTGGATACGATGTTAATGATTTTGGTTATCGCTTATGGGATTATGCAAATCCTAAAATCATTAGGAGTAGAGATGTCATATTCAATGAGAAGGTCATGTACAAATATCAGTTGCAGAGAAAAAAATAGGAAAAAAAAACCTATAATACACAGTGCTTGATGAGATCACTGAAAAATAAATTCCAAAGGTACCAGAAAATAAAAATGTACAACAACAGGAGAAACAAGTACCTCAAACTCCTGCAAGTGTTGTCAGAAGATCTACTAGTTTAAGTAGACCCCCTGAATGATACTCTCCTTCATTGTATTATTTATTGTTGATTGATTCTAGTGAACCAAAATGTTATGAAGAGGCAATGCAGGTAGAAACTAAAAAGAAGTGGGAGAAAGGAATGAAAGAGGAAATAGATTCCTTGGTAAATAACCAGATTTGGGACTTGGTTCAATTGCCTGCAGGAAAAAGAGCATTGCAAAATAAATGGGTTTACAAGTTGAAGGAACAAGATGGAAGAAAAAAATAGTACAAGGCTAGACTTGTTGTAAAGCGGTTTGCACAAAAGAAAGGTATAGATTTTGATGAAATATTTTCTCCTGTTGTTAATATGACTTCAATTAGGACTATTTTAAGTATTGTGGAAGTAGAATAATTGCATCTTGAACAATTAGATGTAAAAACATCTTTTCTCCATGGGGATTTGGAGGAAGAGATTTATATGTAGAACCACAAGGGTATGAAGTCAAAGTGAAGGAGAATTCGGTATGCAGGAAGAAGAAAATATTGTATGGCCTAAATCAAGCTCCAAGGCACTGGTATTTGAAGTTTGACAGGTTTATGGATGAACAAGGTTACAATAGATTTCATTCTCATTGTAATGTTTATTTTAAAAGGCTTGAAAATGGAAGCTATATTATCTTAATATTGTATGTAGATGGCATGCTTGTTGTGGGGTCTAATATGAAGAATATAAATTTTCTCAAGAAGAAATTAGCTAATTCATTTGTGATGAAGTATTTAGGTGTTGCAAAGAAAATACTTGGTATGAGAATAACAAGTGATGGGAAAAATCACAAATTGACTTTGTCTTAGGGTGAATACATAGAGAAGGTGTTGGAGAGGTTTAGAATGTAGGATGCAAAACCAGTTAGTACACCTTTGGCCAAACATTTCAAATTAACTAAGGAAATGTGCCCCAAGACACATTAGGAGATATAATACATGTTCAGGGTCCCTTATTCATCAATAGTCGACAACTTGATATATGTGATGGTTTTCACAAGAACAAATATTGCACATGTAATGGGAGTCTTGAGAAGGTATATGAAAAATCTAGGTAAAGAAAATTGGGAGGCAGTAATGTGGATTCTCAGGTATTTGAGAGGTGATAATAGCCATGCATTATGTTTTGGAGGTTCAGACATTGTTCTACAGGGATATGTTGATTCATATATGACAGGTGATAAAGATACCGGGAGGAGGACCACGTGATATGTTTTTATTGTACGTGGAACAATGGTAAGTTTGATTTCAAAACTACAAAAGGTTGTTTCACTTTAAACAACAAAAGCAGAGTATGTTGCTACTACAGAGGCTAGTAAAGAAATTATTTGGTTACAAAGGTTTATGGAGGAATTGGGAAAGAAGCAGAAGAATAGAAGGTTGTACCATGACAGTGAGAGTGCCATTCATCTTGCCAAGAACTCAACCTTCCTTTCAAATAATAAGCATATTCAACTCAACTACCATTTCTTACAATCTGTCTTGGACGATGGACATTTGAAGTTGGAAAAGATACATACTATCCAGAATCTTGCATAAATGTTAATAAAGGGAGTAATCAGGGAGAAATTGAGTTCCTACTCAGTTTTAGTTGCTCTTCAACCATGAAGGTGAAGATGCGAAATTTGTTAGGTCCAAGGTGGAGTATAGTCCAGCAGGTACATAAACAATGGATTTGTTGTGATTAGTCTCCAAGTGGGAGATTATTGGTTGTGGAGATTGATTATATTCCTAATTCATAGGTTTGTTTCATCCATGCTTGGACCCCATTCGCTAATAGGGGGGTGTCATAGGGATTCCCCCACACAACTTTTGCAATGGGGGTCCAGTGGGCGAAGATAATTTTTGTAGCCCCTCTCTAGTGAGGGATTCAGGGGTATCACCCCCAAAGATAAATATTGGGAAAACTTATCTTGTAAAATATTGTAATTTCATAGTCAATCTGGATCGTTCATTATAAGGTCACATATCTGAGGAGATAAGTTATTTTTATGGTTTTTTTCCCTATAAGGAAACCCTCTCTTATGAGGGATTTGTATTGCGACTGTGTATTATCTCGAATGTTGTATTATGAGAGAGGATACTGTGAGAGAAAGAAGAGGAAGTTAAAACAGTTGATTTGTAGGTTGTATCCCTTCATTTTGTTGGATAATAAAAAGGAAGGACCTAAAAATTTCTTTGGTGGACCTAGCCCACACTGGATGAACTACATATATATGTGTCTCTATTGTATTGTGTATCTTTCATGTTTTAATTCTGCATTTGTTTTATTTTATTGCTCCATGATCCTATTTACAAAAAAATGGTATCAAAGTGAAAGGTAACTCATAGGAAAAGAGGGTTCTTGGTTCAAGTGGGAGCAATGATAGAAGATGGAAAGTTTAGGGCCGAGAAATTTAATGACCAAAACTACCAGTTATGGAAGACGTAGATGGAATATTATTTATATTATAATGATCTATTCTTACCATTGGGCATAATAGAAAAGAAGTCAATGGCCATGAAGGAAGAAGAATCATAGGTTCTCGACATAAAGGCACTAGGAAAGATACAACTGAGCCTGGCAACGCCGATGACTTTAAATATTTCAAAAGAGAAGACATCGAAGGAACCAATGGATGCATTAGCTAAACTGTATGAAAAACCCTCGGCATCCAAAAAGGTATTTCTAATGAAGAGATTATTTAATATGATGTTAGAATGTGGGTCTATTGCATATCATTTAAATGAATTTAATACTGTTACTAATCAACTAAGTTAATTAAAAGTGAACTTTGATGATGAGGTTAGGGCTCTTCTAATCATGTGCTCATTTCCAGAAAGATGGTTCAAAAAATCTAAAATTTGATGATGTTGTTGGTGTTATCCTTAGCAAGGAAATGCGATGGAAAAGAACAGGTGAGACATCAGGTAATGCATTAAACATGGAGATCATGAGAAGACAAAATGATAGAGGAAAGGGCTTAGGGAAACACGAGAATTATAGGAAGGGAATATCCAAATCCAGACTGAGAATGATAGAGTGTTGGAATTGTTGGAAGAAATGACATCTGAACAAAGACTACAGAGCTCCAAAGAAATAAAGATATGGACAATCAGAGAAAAATCAAGAGGCAAATGTAACAGGTGATGTGTTACAAGATGCTTTGATTCTTTCTGTAGATAATATTTATGAGTATTTGGTACTAGATTCAGTGGATTAATTTCATGCCAGACCCCATAGGAAACATTTTCTAGATTATGTTCAAGGTGATTTTGGACAGGTTGATTTGGGTGATGATCCAACATGCAAAATTGTTGGAATGGGAAAGGTACAAATAAAGAAAAATAATGGAATCAAATGGTTGTTGAAAGAGGTAAGACATGTTCCAGATCTAAGAAAAAATCTAATTTCAACTAGGCAGTTTGCAAGTGAAGGTTGTGTATCCATATTTACAAATAAGGCATGGAAGGTCACCAAAGGATCACTAGTGATAACAAAAGGAGAAAAGGTAGGTACATTGTATTTATGTATTGGTAATATTGATTGTTATATCTCCTTAGCTTCTACATGAGTGGATACAACACTTTGGCATCATAGGCTTAGAAACATGAGTGAGAAGAGGATGCAAATACTTCACAAAATAAATTTGTTCTCGTATCTTAAACAAATTGATTTGGATTTCTGTGAGCATTGTGTTTATGGAAAACATAAGAGAGTTAGATTTCTAAGAGTCAAAAAATAAAAGAAGAATGAAAGGTTAGAGCTTGTGCATACAAATGTATGGGGATCAGCTCAGGTATCATCTCCTCGTGGCTCTCGTTATTATGTTACTTTTATTGATGATGTAACTAGAAAAACTTGGGTTTATTGCATTCGACAAAAATATGATGTTTTTGATACTTTTAAGAAATGGAAAGCTTTGGTTGAGAATGAGACAGGAAAAAGGTTGAAGTGTCTCAGATCAGAAAATGGAGGTGAATATTGCAGCAAGGAGTTTGATGATTATTGTTCATACGAGGGGGTTTGTAGAGAGAAAACATTTCCAGGAACACCACAAGAAAATGGTGTGTCAGAAAGGATGAACAGGACAATCATGGAGCGTGCAAGGAGTATGTGATTGCATGTTGGGTTTCTCTTACAGTTTTGGGAAGATGTTGCAGATATTGTTGTTTACTTAATGAAAAGAGGACCTTAAAGCTCTTTGGATGGTGGAATTCTAGAGGAGGCATGGACATGTAAAAAGGTAAACTATTCTTTTTTGAAGACTTTTGGTTGTGAACCATTTGTCCATATTGATAAAGAAAATAGATCAAATCTTGAGGAAATATCCAAGAAGTGTTCCTTTATTGGATACGATGTTAATGATTTTAGTTATCACTTATGGGATTATGAAAATAACAAAATAATTATGAGTAGAGATGTCATATTAAATGAGAAGGTCATGTACAAAGATCAATTGCAGGGAAAGAAACAAGAAAAACAAAAACCTGAATACACAGTGCTTGATGAGACCATTGAAAATTACAAAGATACAAGAAAATCAAAATGTACAACAACAGGAGAAGAAAGTACCTCAAACTCCTGCAATTTTTGTTAGAAGATCTACCAGGTTAAGTAGACCACCTGAATGATAATCTCCTTCATTGTATTATTTATTGCAGATCTATTCTTGTGAACTAGAATGTTATGAAGAGGCAATGCAGGTAGACACTAAAAAGAAGTGGGAGAAAGGCATGAAAGAGGAAATGGATTCCCTTGTAAATAACCAGAATTGGGACTTGGTTTAGTTTCTTGTAGGAAAAATAACATTGCAGAATAAATGGGTTTACAAGTTGAAGGAATACTATGGAGGGAAAAACGATACAAGGCTAGACTTGTTGTAAAGGGGTTTGCACAAAAAAAAGGTATAGATTTTGATGAAATATTTTCTCCTATTGTTAAGATGACTTCAATTAGGACTATTTTAAGTCTTGTGGCAGTAGAATATTTTCATCTTGAACAGTTAGATGTAAAACCATATTTTATCCATGGGCACATGTGTTTTTTACAGAGCAAAAAATTGTGTCCAAAGACATATTTATTCCCTAAACAAAATTGCCAGTTATTTTGAAATGAAAGTTAATGTAGAAAAAGGGGTAATGGTAATAGGTACTTCCAATAAGGATAGAGTCATCAAATTTAATGGTGAAAAATTGGTCAAGGTAATTTTTTATTACAAGTACTTGGGCCTTTAATTTGATTATAGATAGAATTAGAACTATTGTGAGGAGAAACAATGAATAGGGGGCATGAAGGCCTTCTATTCTATGAAAAATAAATGCAAAAAAATAAACTATGGAGTTGGAAACTGAGGATGTTTCTTTTTAGAAAATTAGTGCAAACAATAATTCTATATGGTTGTCTCATTTGAGCTTTAGGAATTTCTAAAGAATTTTGGAAGAAAGTCAAAAGAGTTTAGAAAAGGTTCTTAGTAGAGGAACAA
>ML795556.1:200213-220055 GCA_009831015.1 Picea engelmannii
AAGAGATCACCATGTCAACTACCGGATCCAAATCGTCGGAAGTTGAGGTCATGGGAGACAATGCCACATAATTGACATGCGGCGGGGGTGATACTGTCTGCATATAAGAACCAGTTAGGGAGGTAACCCAGTCAGGGCCGATGCATGAAAGTTGATCAATATTCACAATTATTCCATCGTGAGGGAAAGATATCACACGGAAAAGAGTGGATACAATAGCTTTCATGGCATAGACATAATCCCGCCCGAGGAGTAAAGAGAAATCCAAGGGGTCTCAGACTACCATGGCATCGATAAAGACGGTTTTCCCTCCCAAAGTCACAGGAAACTGAGGAAGGATCCCTAAAGGTTGACTAGTTCTTCTGTTAAAATCTAACAGATTCTGTGTAACTAGTGCAAGCTGTGGACAACCCAAAGCATACCAAGCAACAGAAGACAAAATACTAACGGACGCACCTTCATCTATCAGCGTTTGAGGAACGTCCCGACCACGAACCTGTACTGTAATCTGGAAAGGAACGTGAGAGGGAAGACGAGGTCCAGTTAGCGCACCCCAATCAAAAAGGATGGCCTCATTACTCGGAGGGGGTTCCACAGGAGGAGGGGGAATGCCCCTAGGCATGGTAGAGTCTGTATTAACAAGAAAAACATGGGCAGCATCGAGTTTACTTTCTAGAGAGAAAGTAGGATCGACCGATGATTGGATCGGATCGACCAATGGTGGACTTGGATAGACCACTTCGTCACTCTTCAGAGGAAGAGTGGGACTGAACAAGGAAGGGATTGGATCAGTCACTTTAACATTCCTCAATGGAGGAATGGGATCGATCGATGGTGAAACCGGATCGACCACTTGAGTTTCATTCTCCAACGGAAGAATGGGGTCGACGGGTGGAGACAGATAAACCACTTTGGTGTCACTCTCTAACGGGAGAGTGGGATCGACTGAGGATGAAAACAGATCGACCACTTTGGTGTCACTCTTTTGATGAAGAGCAGAGCTAATCGATGACGGAACTGGATCAGCTACTTGAGTTTGTGGTTCAATCGAGGAAGAAACTAGATTGACCACTTGATCAACCGGACTGACCGAGGATGGAACTGGATTGACCAATCCATCGACCAACGATGGGTTGGAGGAAATCTTATGATAACCTTTCGGAATTTGAAGTTTTTCCAAAAGAGAAGAAGCCTCGTCCATGCGAGGACAAAGGTGAGAGTGATGATTACCTTTACATAACATGCAAGGGAACTTGATAGTTTTCTTCTTCTTACCAACCTTAACATCACTAGTTGACGGGGTATCATCTACATGACTAACAGAGACCGATGACGTGGAGGACCACATTTCTAAGACCTGGGTAAGACCAAGGCAATCCCTCAGAAAGTGGTCACCCTTACAAAGGCTGCAAGGGAATTTGGGTTTTGGATTGTTCCGTTTAATCTTGTTGATCTCATCAACACTCCCAGTACTATTAACAGTAACTGGTTTCTTAGAGCCCACATCTGATGTTGTTGGGGTCTTGGTCCTTTTCAGGCTCTTCTTCTTCTTCTCTTTCCGTTTCTTCTTCTTCTGATCAACCTGGCTACTTGCTTTAGAGCTTTCACTAGGAGAAGAAGGAGAAATGGAAGGAGACTTGATGGGTGAAGAAGGAAAAAATTCGACGTGAGGTTGATGTGTGGGTGGTGTATTGACATCCAAAGCATTAGGTGCAATTGAAACATGGGGAGGATTTGGGATCACCGGAGTGGGGAACAACCAAACTATCAATCCAATAGTGAGTCCCGGAAGACTCAGTGTGGCAACATATGGAGGACCAAAGTTTCCAAATGAAGGGAAGGTATAAGGTTCCCCAGAAGAAGGGGTTCCTCCATTGGTACTCCCAGGATTCGATGCCATGCACACTGACTCGACCTAAGGTCTACTAAGGAAAAGAAACAGCATACGCTAATAGAATCTAAGAATCACAACCAAGCAAACATGACCTTCTTTTGATGACCGTACTAGTTGGTGATGAAATCCAACGTAGCGCGATCAAGTCCAGAAGGGGCGGGGATAGGGTGGAACAGTTACAATGGCGACCTGCTTAACGGACTTATGCCTTGGTGCAAGCTTCCATGCAGTAATTGTGGATTTACCCTCCAAGGAGCCCGAGTGAGTTTGACCAATGTCTGTTCCAGGTACAGTGAGACTTCCCGTTACCGTCACCTTGTGTAAGAACCTAAAGATTATGGCCACTAAAGTTACCAATTCGCAGTCAGCCCCTGGGCAGGAACAGTCAACAGTTCGATCCGAACGTACGAGCAGGGTGTCAAGCCTGAAATCAACTAAGAAGCTTCCACGCAGTAATTGTGGATTTACCTCAAAGTGATCCCCATAATACGATCCGACCACCACAAACAGTTAAACCACGGAGGGTTAGTCCCCGTAGCTTACCCGAATGCAACCTCGTGCGTAACCCTTGTGTGAGAGGGGGGTCCCAGGCAAACTTATACGATACCTAGATTTACTCTCCCTAACTCAGGATACTAATGTTTGTTTTGACAACTTTGGAGATTTATGATCACAGCCTAATCCAAAGTACTACACCTATTCTACTGTTGGTGGAGGATTCTAGCAAAGAAAAAGTTCTAGATAAATTTTAATTAGCGTTGATTTTTATGGCTGTTCTTTACGCAAAGGGGTGCATGGAAGTGAAACAAATGAAATTGTGACTCAGACCCAAAGAATGCATCGATCATGATAAACAGTCATTTCCTTTCGATGAACATCTAGCTATGGGAGAGAGAGAGTTCATTCACTAACAAGCACAACTACGGAATGCTCTCAAACAATTCTTTTTCTCAATCAAATCCTAATGTAATGCAAACTTTCAAATGCCTTCTAATACGCTCAATCAATCATGAAGATATCTTTATTGTTCGCGTATGGATGATGATTAATACAGTCACAATGCTTATCTTTTGCTAATTATCTTCTTGGTGTGAATGAAAACCAAACTAGCATAAGCAAGAGCAACACAAACAATACACCCTTCGTATCAATCAAAACAAAAAGCGAAAAAGATGAAACAATCAAAGAAAAAGGCAAAATTTTACACCCAAAAAGAAAAAATTGAAGGATAAGGACCTTGACTCAAAGCGAGATGAAGAGGTCTATAGGCCTTTGATGACCTTCACCAAGGTTTTTTTTTTTACTCAACTGATGAGGAGAGAGGAACAATGCATAAATCTCAAAATTTCACTCAATAAGGAAAACCTAAAAAAATAGTGAAGGAGGCTGCAAGATCCAATCAACAAGATGTTTATCTTTCAAAAAGATAGATGTTAATGCTAAAAGGGAAGACAAATTGACTCACTAAATCACTCAGCAGAAGAACACAGAGGCAAAAATCTGAAAAAATGCAAATTTTGAGGTTTTATGGGCCAAAGGAGGATGGCGCTTTATTGCCAAGGGCAAAGAGCGTTATAGCGCTCTGTGTAAGGCCACAAAAAGTGCTGGCGCTCTGATAACACTAACTCAAGGGCGCCAGGGTCTAAAAGTTCCAAAAATGTCAAGAAAATTCAAAAATTGAAGTTCCAACTTGACAAGGATGTTGAGTATGATGGGACAAGGAGCCAATCAGCTCATGAAACTAATCAAAAAGGGGTAGACCAGGTCTGAAACAATCAAGCGGCAGAACAAGGCCAATGAGGAGAAAAATCCAAACAAGAGGTTTCGATTTGAGGCTATCTCCCCAGTGGAGTCGCCAGTTTCTGTTGTAGGAAAATCTGCCTGCGGCCAAGTAGATCGACCTCTAGAGCTTGACCTTAACCCTAGACAGAAGAATGCTTAACGTGGACACTGACTTCCTTTCAAATCTATCTAAGCCTAATGCATGAGAAGGGAGAATAACAGAAGTACCTTTTAATCGACGTTTGTCCCTGCACGCTTCGAGTTGCGCTCCAATCCTTTTGCTCCTTGCTGAGGTCTGTGGACAAAACAAGATACGACCACTTCCTACTCTATTGGCATTATCTTGAAAACAGATCTATCACTAAATGATAAGTTCATGTAGTATCAGACACAAAATAGAAAGAAACAGGCCAAGCGTGTCATATTAATGAGAATGACGACAACAGTACTTACAATCATAGATGCGAATGCGACAGCTTCCTCAAGTCCTCTTCGTCCAACCCTTGCCTGAAAGATCCACAACCTGGATAACAACAGCTTCATTGATCACTTCTCTTTGGCTGACTGTCAGTTTCCTCCAAGATCATAAGTTTCATATGTTCAGTTCTTCCCCATCAGCTCCAATCCTCACTGATGAGATCATAAGTTTGACATTCTCTAATTGCTGTCCATACCACTCATGAGATCATAAGTTTGGTATGATTCTCTCTTTTTTCCCCTTCTTTTCACCATTAGAAATCTTTCTTATATAGCCTTGGAGAGGCTTTAACCACTTGAGATATCCTTGGGGAAGTTGAGGATTTTCCTCCTTCAGTTGAGGATCTGCCCTAGGATCATGGCCAGACTAGGGATTCGAATCCAACTGCTTTCCACGACTGAAAAGATGCTTCCCCCATTCATCTCAACAGCTTAACAACCGCCCAGAATAGGTAGCGCTCCCTCAAAGGGATCATCAAAGCACTGTAGCGCTCCCTGGTAAGATTTAGGGGGCGCTGGCACCCTCAAAATCTATAGCGCTCCCTCAAAAGGGCCAGGGGAGCGTTATAACGCTCCCTGACAGTGTATGGGGGAGCGCCAGCGCTCCGAGATAGTGTAAGGGGGAGCGCTCCTCTCCAAAACTCAGTTTTTTTGGTGCTTTCAGATGGCAAAAGGTTTGCAAGCCTGCTGACTCATTTCTCCTTTTCCAAATCAGATGTTTGAGGTGTTTCAAGTGTCTTTATCATGTCGTTATAGATAGACATAGGCATCATGGCAATATGCTTTATTTGACATCTGCGACACTTGTGAGCAACATGCTATACTTGCGACTTTGTGAGCAAAATGAGACACTTGCGACCTTTGTAATGACGACACTTGCGACACTATCAAAGTGAGTAAATTTGATGTGTAACACACCTCTCCAACGGCTCAGATCAGTGCGCCCGGTTCAACGGTGACGAATACCATTCCAGACCCCCCCCCACCTTTCTACCTTTAAGCGGAGGGGGGGGGGGTCCGGAATCACTAATGTAGCTTCCCGACGATGACGATCGACGTGCCCAGATCAACGACACTCGTGCAACCCTGGCCTTCTCAGTTGTCCTGTGCTTAACCAATATGGGCCCTCCTCCCATCCTTTCAGCCTTCCTTCCGCCTTTCCCCTACTTCTGTATGTCATCCATTCGCCTCTCCTCTTTGGTCCGTGTGGTCTTCTCTTCTTCTCACCACCCACTCGTTACTTTCCACGCGTCTCGCTTCTTTCCATGTTAGCCTCTCACCCTAAGGCGAGCCCGTTGGTTCCCGTTTTCCTCCTCCACCTGGTGTCTTACGCCATGAATCATCCTCTGTCGCTCTCCCTGTATCATGCCATTTCCCTCTCATCCTAGTAATCCGACGTCACCACCCCTCGTCATGCTCCTTACCCTCCGCGCTGGCCTCCATGCCTATCCCTCAAGCTATTCAGTTATTCCAAGTGGCAGCACTAGAAGTCTTCCTTATCCCGAAGTCCTGAGTTGGCCGGGCCGTTCTCAATCCCAAGAAGCAGTTATTGAAGCGGTTGAGGGTGGTTAGACATCATCTCCGCCATAATGGGGATGTCCTACAATGAATTAAAATCACGTCAATTCACCAATGTAACTGTCAGAAGTTCAATCGCATCTGCCATAAGTTGTACTATTATTCAAAGATTGCGGCTGCAGAGTGTCAGAAGCCATGCAGACGCAAAGCCTTCAATGCAATTTCTTGGTTCCGCTGTTGTTGATGTTTTGAGTATATGTAGGCATTTTTTCCATTTTTGTATCTATCGATGTTAGAGCTAAGCTCCCGACTGTAAAGTTTCAGTGAGCATTCTGATTTCCTGGTTATGCCTCTATGTTTGAGACTTCTCGGTTTATGACAAACAGTTCTTCTTTTCCAGTTTTGTTTCATCTTACGCCGGAGAGTTCACAGTTGAAGGATTCACGTGGATCGTCACAGTTATGTCATGATAAAGGATTTGTCGTGACATTTTTGTATTCTCTGGTTTCCTGTATTTGAATATAAAGTGACTTTGTGTTTGAATGCTTTCTCCTCCAGTTTGTTACGAACTTGATGTCTGTGATAGACCTTCGCACTCTTCTTGCATAAGTCTTCCACCTGCTCACCCTTTTTACTGCAACTCACTGTTTGGAGTTTATCAAGACCTCACTCGTTCATGCATGCCTGGTCTGGTTTTCGAGTTGTGATGATACCGTCCTGAGTTACCTTCCATTCGATCACCCTTTCAAACAAATCGTGACATTAAACTGATGGGCGTCGGGCTCTGCTCCTGCAAGCAATCCAGGAGTGACCTCCGTCGCCAACATTTCTGGTGCCATTGCCGGGGATGAAGTTGAATATTTTCCCCGGGATTGAATGACAAAGATCAACTGATTCTAAAGGTGCATCAGATATCAGAACTTGAAGATTTCTACTGTGCACTTGACGACTCCATTGTGACGACTCCGCTGGGAAGAACCTGCTCTATCAACTGTGGCTTCGAGAGGCAGACATACGAGGTCTAACCCACACTTGCCTCTAGCCACACCAGAAGTTGACGCGGAAGCAGTGCACAGAAAGGGAAAGAGATCTACAAAATAATTTTCCGTCGATGAAACAGGTAATACGCCCTCCCCTTCTGTGAGAACTCCATTTTCTTATTCGCAGCTTCCTAGTCGTCCTTTTTCCGAAGTCCCCCGTTCTCTAAATTTCGGGAGTGTTCCTGCTGAGTTTTCCCCTCCTGGTCTGATATCAGAAGGAGAAATCCTTGTCACTCCCTCCTCTCCGGAGGTCTTTCATCATCGTAGACCTCTAACGTCTGAAGGTTTCACCACCCCTCCTTTTGTTGTTACTGCTGCACAGAGAGAAACATCTTGACACTCAGGTCCCTTGGACTTCTCTCTGTTTTCCCCGTCATCTCCTGTGAGGACCTCTTTTCCTACCTCACCTGTTCACACTCCATCTCCTCTGAGTTCTCCTGCACTCAACGTCCCTATGGCTGGTGCTAATCCCCCACAGAAAGGGATGGATGCTATAGTCACTTCTAGATATGCTCCTTTGGTCCTGCCCCATCCTGTGAATCCTCTCCCTGCTGGAGACTACTTAAAGTATATGCCCAAGTTCACTGGGGAGGGAGACATAACTGCAGAGGAGCACCTAGCTTCTTTCTACAGTTATGCAGACAATCTGAACATTGAAAATGAATATGTCTGGATGAGAGTTTTTGTTTAGAGCTTGGATGATGAGGTGAGGAAGTGGTTCAGGGGACTGGCCCCTGGCTCTATTGCTGGTATTGAAGCCCTGGATACTGTTTTCCTGAGGCAGTGGGGAGCTAGGAAAGATTACATTTATTACATGACAGAGTTTGGGTCCCTGAAGAAGCAGGAAGGAGAATCTGTCTCTGAATTCTCCAAAAGATTCAATAAGATGTATAACAAGATCCCTGCAGAAATAAAGCCTTCAGAGGCCTCTGCTCAAATTTCATATGCTAGTGCATTTGACCCCGACTTCTGTCTTGTATTAAGAGAAAGGAGAGCCACCTATTTAGCTCATATGCAAGATGCAGCTATAGAAGTGGAATCCAACATGTTGGCTACTGATAGACTAAGAAACCATGCCGACACAAACAGAAGAAAGGAAAAGTCGGAAGCTTCAACTTCCAGCCCTTCATTGTCCCACCCACAAGTAAGTGAGCTGGCCCAAGTTATGAACTTTCTTAAAGAAGAGGTGGAGAGATTGAAGGTGGAAAGGATGCAGATGTATAAGGGCCCTCAGAACACCGAAAATAAAGGAGGTTTCAGGAGACCAAACAATTTTTCTCCCCCAACTATGCACAAAGAGAAGGAAAGAGACAGAGATGACCAAATAATTCAGGCTCCCTTCCAGAAAAATTTTGTAGCTGATGAAGAAGAAAGAGAAACAGACGAGCCTGAGCCTAAAATTCACTCTGTAGAAGTCACTCCTCTTTTCCCTCGACTGACTCAATCAACATATGAGGAATCCCTCATGAACGGTTAGCTAAATGAACTGAGCAAGGGAGACAAAGCTAGTGGTGGGCGAGGCAGGTATAACCTGAGGTATGATAAGAGGGTAGCAGCACCTGATGTTCCTGAGTCATCCACTAGAGCAGAGAAGCCCACTGATGAGGTAGCAGACGACCACAAAGGTAAGAAGGCCCAACCTCTCTCCCCTATTATTCAAAATCATGCTCCTGAGATTATAGAAATTCCAAAGCTTACATCTTCCTTTAATTTCGACCATGAAATTCAAAAGATCAGAATCCGTGTGCCCCTCACTGAGTTAATCAAACATGGGGAATTTAAAAAACGCTTCTCCGACCTGTTGAAATATGAAGCCTCTAGCCCTTCCACAGACTTCATAAGCCTCCAAGATGAAAGGCCTGCAGTGGTCCTAGGTCCCATGGTAGAAGACAGAGATGATTCATCCCCTCCTTTCTACACCTCCCTGAACATACATGACAAAGTGCTGCATAATTTCTTAATGGATTCAGGGGCCTCCCACAACCTCATGCCCAAAGCTGTCATGGAGGAGCTAGGATTAGAAGTCACCAGAGCCTATCATGACCTCTATTCCTTTGACTCCAGGAGGGTACAATGTTTGGGAGTCATTAAGGACCTGGTAGTTTCCCTGTTTCAGTTGCCCATGAAAAGCATGGTCATGGATATAGTGGTAGCTGATGTTCCCCCCAAGTTTGGCATGCTGTTGTCAAGGTCTTGGATTAAGAGACTTGGAGAGACCTTATATATGGATCTCACATATGCCACCATTCCAGTCTTTGGAGGAGAACATAGAAGATTGTACAGAGAGGCCCAACTAGCCTACATTGTCAGTGATGAAGCAAACCCTACCAATCATCCCATCTATGCCTTAGACACTGACTTAGGATCTAGCTTATTGCAGGTCACTGACGAACCTGAGACCCCTTTGCAGATCAGAAAGCATCTCAGTCTTAACCAGGGAATGCCTCCTCCAACCACCTCTGTTTGGAAGATGTTCTTTGATGGAGCTTCTTCCAGTATAGGTGCAGGTGCTGGAGTGGTATTCAAATATCCTTCTCAGGAAACCATATCACTGTCATACAAGATGGAATTTGAAGTCACCAACAATGTGGCAGAGTATGAAGCTATGGTCCTGAGATTAAGGGCTGCAAAAGAAATGGAAATCAGGGAGGTGGCTATGTTCGGAGATGAAGAACTGATTGTCCAACATGTTAAAAATGTCTATCAAGCCAAGCACCCTCATCTCAATAATTACAGGAATGAGGTATGGGACCTTATTGACAATTTATTTCTGGCTTTCAACATATCTTTCATTATGAGGGAAGAAAATGCTCCAGCCGACTTTCAGGATTTCTCGGCTAGTTTGTTCGAATCTCCTGCGCCGCCCGCTGACAGATCAGAGGTGGAAATAAGATACAGACCCTCTGTACCGGAAAATGTCAAACATTGGAAGGTATTTGAATATGATCAGGAGATCGAAAAGTTTCTCCAGTCGGTGGATGACTTTTCTGCATTACACATAGATGAAGACCCTGACACGGAAGGTGACACCCACCCTGGGGAGTTTATGAATGAAATTGCCAACCACCAGATTATTCAATTGTCGAGCAATCATATACCAAAAGGTCTGATCCCATTAGAAAGATTGTTCGATGGGAATGATGTGGCGATAAAGGGCAGAGTTTCAGGTGATGATGCTGACACGACTAAGTGCAACATAGGCACACCAGAGGAACCCAAGTTTGTCAAGCTGTCTAGGAGTTTGACCGAGGAGCAGAGGATCGGATATACTGATTTGCTGAGGGAGTTTGCTGACGTGTTTGCATGGACCTACGAAGACCTCAAGACATACGACACGTCAGTCATTGAGCACAAGATCCCACTGAAAGAGGAGGCTAGACCTTTCAAGCAAAAGCTGAGACAGATAAATCCTACGTTGCTACCTGTCATGGAGAGGGAAGTGAAAAAGATGTTGGATGCCCAAATCATTGTCCCCTTGAGATACTCTAACTGGGTGGCCAATTTGGTCCCAGTAATAAAGAAGAGCGGAGAAATCAGACTCTGTGTCGATTTCAGGAACCTGAACAGGAGTTCAAGGAAGGACAATTATCCCTTGCCCAACATGGAACACATATTGCAGAAGGTCACTGGTGCCTCCAGGATATCCATGATTGATGGCTTCTCTGGCTACAATCAGATATCAGTCATGCCTGAAGACCGAGAAAAGACAGCCTTCACCACTCCGTGGGGCACATTCATGTATGCCAAGATGCCATTCGGGTTGATGAACGCAGGAGCAATGTTTCAGCGAGCCATGGACATAGCCTTCATCGGGGAGAAAGATAAGTTTGTGGTGATATATTTAGATGACATAACAGTCTTCTCCAAGACTGATATAGAGCATCGCTGCCACTTAAAGAAGGTTTTCCTGAAGTGTCGCAGGTTTGGCCTTTCCCTGAATCCCAAGAAATCATTTTTTGCCATGCAAGAGGGAAGAATGTTAGGCCATATAGTATCAGCAGAGGGAGTGAGAATTGATCTTGACAAGGTAGAAGCAATCCAAGCCCTGTCATTTCCCAGATCTAAAAAGGAGGTTCAAGCATTTTTGGGAAGGATTAATTTCCTGAGGAGGTTCGTCTCAAATTTTGCTGAATTGGTGAAACATATCACAGCCATGCTCTGGAAGGGCCATGAAATAAAGTGGACTGCTGAACCCAGAGATTCTTTTGTCCAAATAAAGAAGGCATTGACTGAAGCACCTGTGCTTGTCAGTCCCGATTATTCCAAAGACTTTCTGATATTTTCTTTTGCCTCCTGTGATACAGTAGCGGCAGTTCTGTTGCAAAAAAATAATCAAGAGCAAGAACAGCCTATTGCCTTATTTAGCAAGGCGTTGAGAGATGCAGAGCTCCGATACAAGATCATGGAGAAGCAAGCTTATGCCTTGGTGAAAGCTCTCAAAGCTTTCAGGGTCTATGTCCTACACTCAAAGATCATTGCATATCTCCCTTCAACCTCTGTGAAGGACATTCTTATATAGCCTGACATAGACGGAAGAAGAGGTAAATGGATCGCCAAGATCCTAGAATTTGACCTAGAAATTAAGCCCACTAAGCTAATAAAGGGGCAGGGTTTGGCCAAGCTACTGGCCGAATCCAATTATAAAGCCTTGGAAATTAATTTTATCAATGAGAAAGGTGAGTCATCCAACAGGGGTTCCCAAAGCACTGTGCCACTAGTAGAATGCCCCTGGTACAAAGATATCTTGTATTTCTTGTAGGAGTTGAGACCTCCTGATGGGATGGAAAAAAGCAAGGCAAGAGCTTTAAAGCTCAAAGCTCTCAGGTACTGTCTTATTGGCCAGGCCTTGTATTGGAAAGACCCCTAGGGGGTATTACTAATGTGTCTGGACCCACAGCAGGCCCAGAAGGTTATGAATGATTTCCATAGCGGTCTCTGTGGAGGCCATTATTTTTGGAAGACCACAGCTCACAAGATCCTTCGAGCTGGGTACTACTGGCCCACCTTATTTCCTGATGTATGCAGGGAAATTAGAGCTTGCATCAAATGTCAAAAATTCTCAGGGAAGAAGCAGCTCAAATCCCTTCCATTGAAACCTGTGGTGGTCTCAGCACCCTTTCAGCAGTGGGGATTGGACTTCATCGGGGAAATTCATCCTTCCTCAAGTGGCCAGCATCGATGGATTTTGACAGCAACCGACTACTTCACTAAATGGAAAGAAGTTGTCCCTACCAGAAGCACTTCTCACAAAGCAATCATCAGCTTCCTGGAGGACATCATAGCTAGGTTTGGCTACCCTAGCAAAATTGTCACTGACAATGCTTCCCCATTTCGGTCTGAGCCCCTGATCAAATTTTGTAAACAATTTGGGATTTCGCTGATTCACTCCACTCCCTACTATCCTCAGGGAAATGGACTGGTAGAGTCCTCTAATAAAATCCTAATCAAGCTTATCAAAAAGCTATTAGAGGATAATAAAAGGGCCTGGGACTCTAAGCTCAAATTTGCACTTTGGGCCGATCGAGTGACAACAAAGAAATCTCTGGGTCTCTCACCCTTCCAGCTTGTTTATGGGATTGAGGCCGTCTTCCCGACTCGGCTTGCCTTGCCTGTGGAAAATATCCTCCAAGACTATGAGGGGGAACCTAACCATGTGCTCAGAAGAATTCATCATATGGTGGAGGTGCAGCAGATCAAAGAACAGGTCCTGGACAGAGCTTACAATTGTCAGCAGAAGATCAAGCAGGCTTTTGACAGGAAAAACAAAAATAAAGAATTTGAGCAGGGTGATCTGGTGCTCAAGTGGGAGGCACCCAGGCAGGAAAAGGGAAAACACAGTAAATTTGATGCCCTCTGGTTTGGGCCTTTCAAGATCCTTGAAGTGTTTTCCAACAACACTTACAGGTTGCAGGATCTGGAAGACAATGAAGTTTTTAGTGGCCCAGTCAATGGGAATTTCTTAAAGAAGTGTTTTCTGTGAGCCAGAGCCGCAGTCGGCTCGTTTCGTTTTGTTTTGTAAATATTGTTTTTGTTTTTGTTTTGTTTTTTCGGACTAATAAATGACTCCATAGCCCAACAACAAAGGCACTAAGTCTGCAAAAGAGTTCTTAGAGCATCACAGGGATGACTCTATCCCCCATGGAGCCAAATGTTAGCGATATTTCCTGTAAGGGGGGCAGAGTGCAAAAGAATGGGTTAAAACCCACTTTTCCTAAGTTTTATGCGCAAATGCGCCCGTGGTAAGCAGCGTGTAAGTCCGAGCGGTTCATATTTGCGCGCCCGGATCAACGACGTGTATTGGATTCCGGACCCCCCCCCACCTTTCTACCTTTAAGCCGAGGGGGGGGATCTGGAATCGGGAGTGCACCTCTCCAACGACTCAGATCAATGCGCCCGGATCAACGGCGATGAAGACCATTCCAGAACCCCCCCGCCTTTCTACCTTTAAGCAGAGGGGGGGGGGTCCGGAATCACTAATGCATCTTCCCGATGACCACGATCGAGGTGCCTAGATGAACGACGCTCGTGCAGCCCTGTCCTTCTCAGATTTCTTGTGCTTAACCAATATGGGCCCTCCTCCCGTCCTTTCAACCTTCCTTCCACCTTTCCCCTGCTGCCATATGTCATCCATTCTCCTCTCCTCTTTGGTCCACATGGTCTTCTCTTCTTCTCACCAACCACTCGTTACTTGCCACCTTTCCCGCTTCTTTCCATGTCAGCCTCTCACCCTAAGGCGAGCCCGTTAGTTCCCATCTTCCTCCTCCACCTGGTGTCTTACGCCATGAATCATCCTCTGTCGCTCTCCCCGTATCATGCCATTTCCCTCTCATCCTAGTAATCTGACGTCACCACCCCCCGTCATGCTCCTTACCCTCCGCGCTGGCCTCCATGCCTATCCCTCAAGCTATTCAGTTATTCCAAGTGGCAGTGCTAGAAGTCTTCCTTATCCCGAAGTGTTGAGTTGGTTGGGCCGTTCTCAATCCCAAGAAGCAGTTATTGAAGCGATTGAGGGTGGTTAGACATCGTCTCCACCATAACGGGGACGTCCTGCAATGAATTAAAAGCACGTCGATTCACCGATGTAACTGTCAGAAGATCAACCGCGTCGGCCATAAGTTGCATGATTATTCAAAGATTGTGGCTGCAGAGTGTCAGAAGCCATGCAGACGTAAAGCCTTCAATGCAATTTCTTGGTTCCGCTGTTGTTGATGTTTTGAGTATATGTAGGCATTTTTGCCATTTTTGTATCTATCGATGGTAGAGCTAAGCTCCCGACTGTAAAGTTTCAGTGAGCATTCTGATTTCCTGGTTATGCCTCTATGTTTGAGACTTCTCAGTTTATGAAAAACAATTCTTCTTTTCCATCTTTGTTTCATCTTACGCCGGAGAGTTCACAGTTGAAGGATTCACGTGGATCATTACAGTTATGTCATGATAAATGATTTGTCGTGACATTTTTGTATTCTCTGGTTTCCTGTATTTGAATATAAAGTGACTTTGTGTTTGAATACTTTCTCCTCTAGTCTGTTACGAACCTGATGTCTGTGATAGACCTTAGCACTCTTCTTGCATAAGTCTTCCACCTGCTCACCCTTTTTACTGCAACTCACTGTTTGGATTTTATCAAGACCTCACTCGTTCATGCATGCCTGGTCTGGTTTTCGAGTTGTGACGATACCGTCCTGAGTTACCTTCCATTCGATCACCCTTTCAAACAAATCGTGACATTAAACTGATGGGAGTCGGGCTCTGGTCCTGCAAGCAATCCAGGAGTGACCTCCGTCGCCAACACATGTAAACATCAATCCTCAATTGGATATGATCCTTTTAGGCACTCCATGCAATATCACAATCTCACTAATAAAAACTCTAGCTATGTCTAGTTCCTGATATGTCATATGCATAGAAATAAAATGGGCACTCTTCATCAGAGTATCAACTACCATGAAAATTGAGTTGTCTCTCCTTGTCATTAGTGGAAATCCCACAATAAATTCCATTAAAATGACCTCCCATTTCAATTCCAGAATAGTGTGTGCTTGTAGTAATCTAGATGGATGTCTATGTTCAGCCTTAATGTGCTGGCATTCTAGACATATCGCCACATAGCTAACTATGTCCACCTTCATTTATTTCTTGAAGAATAAGGGCTTAAGGTCTTCCCTCATCTTCGTGACTCCTGGAGGATCCATGTACACTACTCTATGAGATTTGTTTAAGATCAAAATCCTCAATTCATGACTAGGTGGTACATAAACCCAATTATTATACCTCATCAATCTGTCGTTGTCCAAAATATATTCTTCAAACTTTGGTACCAACATGGTGTCATGTTCGATATTTTCCTTAACCTATTTATACCAGTCATCATTGCACTATATAGTTAGAATATTTTCTCGAAGATTCGTCTAAAGAGGTATCACAAAAAATATGTGTGGTCTCGGACTCAACACATCTGCCACTCTGTTCACTGTTCCTTCTATGTAGGTAATCTCAAAATCATACTCGCTAAGCAATTCTGACCAACGCCTTTGACGTACTTTCAAGCCACTTTGCATAAAAATGTGTTACAAACCACAATGGTTTGTCTTTAGTTCAAATTTTTGTCCAATCAGGTAGTGTCTCCACACCCTCAGGGCATACACAATGGACAATAACTCCAAATCATGTGTCGTGTAGTTCTCTTTATGCTTTCTTAATTTCCTTGAGATGTAAGCGATCACTCAACCGTCTTGCATCAAGACTCCACCTAAGCCTTCCATGGATGCATTTGTGCATACAAAGAATTCCTCATCCACATCGAGGACTTTTAGTATTTGCGTTGTATTCAACAACTCCTCGAGCCTTCTAAATTCTTCCGTGCATTTCTCAATCCATACAAAGTTCTTGTTTTTCTTCTGCAATTCTGTGATCAGATTTTCTATCTTCGAAAAACCTTCACACCCCATTGATAATATCCTTCTAAACCCATGAAGCTACATACTTCTGGTATGTTTGTCAATGCAAGACATTCCATAATAGCCTCTACCTTCGTTGTATCCACAACGATGCCTTCACCGGAGATAACATTCCCCAAATAATGAATCTTCGATTGATAAAAAGAGCATTTCGACAGTTTACCATATAATTTGTTCTCTTGTAAACATTGTAGTACCAAGCACAAATGTTTTTCATGTTCTTCCATCATCCAAGAATATATCAATATGTCATCAATGAATACTTGAACAAACTTCTCCAAGTATTCACAGAACACCCCATTCATCAAGCTCATAAATAACTTTGGGGAATTTGTTAGTCCAAACAATAAAATGATAAACTAGTAATGCCCTGACCTCGTCTTGAACATGGTATTAGGAACGTCTTTCTCTTTGATCCATAACTGGTGATATATTGATCTCAATTCGATCCTTGAAAACACTGTCACGCCTTTCATTTGGTCAAACAAATCGTCTATTCTTGGCAACAGATATTGGTTCTTGAATGTTGCCTTATTCAATTGACAGTATTCAATATAGAGCCTCCATGACCCATCCTTCTTTTGTATGAAAATAGCAGGCGCACCCCAAGGTAACACTCTTGGATGTATAAGTCCTAGGTCCAACAACTCTTTTAGTTCCATTTTCAACTCTTGTAACTCATGCATTGACATCCGATAAGGCTTTCTTGCTATCGGTTCAGTTCTAGGTTTTAGGTCGATTGTAAACTCCAATTCTCTTTCGAGCAAAAAACTTGGTAACTCTTCTTGGAACATGTACACGAACTCTCATACTTCCAAAAGGTTTTCTAATCCTTCTTCCATGCCCTTGTCGTTTAGCGCTAGGATTTCATATAGTTTTCATCATTTTCACATGCTCTTCCGTAGTTGTAGGGAAGAAATGAACCTGAAGGAAACTCCCTAGTTTCTTCCTACAATCACTTTTCTCTCACCCTCATCATCATTCAAAATCAACCGCTTCTTCTTATAGTTGAGTATCGCATCATGTGATTCCAACCAGTACATACCAATCACAATGTCGTAATATCCTAAAATTGTGACATACAGGTTGGCCTTCATGACAAAATCTCCCAGGTTAAGCCTACAGTACGTAACCTTTCTTCCAACCTTCTTCATGGCACCCAAATCCATTTCCACATAGATAAACTCATCCTATTCGACTGCCTTTGCCTTCATTATTTTTAGCACTGCACCAGAAATAAATCTCTCTGTAGAACCAGAATCTATCAAAATACTAAAGGTCTGGTCAATGATACTACCTGAGGTCTCGATCATAGTAGAATGGTGCTCGACCTGGTGGTTCTTCACCACTGCATGAATCTGGTGGGACTTGCCCAAATCTCCAACTCTAGTGTGTCTAGATGACCCGGCTGTTCTGGCCCTCTCAACCGAATAGTTATGTTGGTAATGTGTCTCTCCACAAGTCCATTATTTGGTCTTCGGTCGAGTACTCTTGGTCCTGGAAGTAAAAGTTGTTGGCCCACCAGATTGAAACCCTGGTTTTTTTAGTTGAACAGGCCTAAACTATTGTTGTTTTGGACGATGTCGTTGTAGGTTTTTTGGTCCTCTGTAGGGAGTCATATACCGAGGAGTCGATCGTTGTGGTGTCATGAACATGTATTATCTCGGAGTACCACGATACCCTGATGAATTTATAGCTAGTGTTTGATGCTAATACACACTAGATGTCGCATGTCCCGACGATCTTGCAGGAGTCCTTCCTTGACCCTCATCGATCAACTCTGTTGCATCACGCAATGTTTGAGGCATTAGGATTCTCACCTTTGCACGAATACTGACATTCAGGACGAACACAAACTTGTTGACCTTGAGCTTCTCGATGTTCAGATGTGGAGCATACCTAAGTAGATCGATGAATTGGGCCTCATATTACGACAATGTATGACCACCCTGTCATAAGGCTTTGAAGTCAATGAATTGGCATTCAATGAATTCCTCTGAAAAAAACTTGTCCTAGAACCATTCCTCGAACAACTCCCATGAAACATCTTCAACGGCCATGTTCAATTGTGGTAGGATCATCTTCCACCATAGAAGGGTGCTCCCCTTCAATTGAAATACTTCCATGCAGACCATTATGTTAGAGGTGTATTCACGAAGTGCGAAGCACATCACCATGTTCTCCAACCAAGCCTCGATGGCTACACTGTCTGTGGCACCCATGAACTCGGGAAACTTGGACTTATCTATTTCTATGTGAATACTACCAGTACCGGCTGGGGCACATTGTCGACCCTCAAGGGGTACAAGCACCCTATCCTCATCTCTATCTAGTCGGTTAATCAAGGCCTCTGACATCCTTTGAAAGGAACTCATCAACCCAACCACATCCCCCACATAAACATTCTCCTCCCCAATGACTTTCTCTTCTCCTTGAGGGTTAGACCCCTCTAGAGTGGATGCTACTAGAGGCATCACACCTCCTCCCCTAGCACCACGTCGTCTCCCTCCACAACATTCTCTAACCATGATTACCTGCAGGGACAAAATTCAAGTTGATTAGCAATAAATTATTAATCAAATGTTTAATACAGTGGAAAGTGTAATGATCCCAAGTCGTGAGGTTGAACTTGGTCGAATACCATATGTAACGACCCTTCCATTACGACTAGGAAAGAGAAGCAAAAAGGTAATCTTCTTTTTAAAGCATTAGGAAATTAACAACATCAATAAAATTCATAGCAACGCATAATCTACGACATCATAAGTAAAATCATTACAAGTGACTCATCATCGTAATCCATAATGATGCAACCAATGCATCAATCATAATTAGTAATGAAACATAATTAACAAATCATCGCATTAGATAATGACACAAAATCAACAAGTATCATAAATGGCGATGCAATATCAACTCATCACATAAAGATAACATAGAGAAACTACCCACCCAACCTACCCCGCAAGGTTAGGACCTTCAAGACACATAAGCAACGCTCAAGCCCGGGATTCATCTGATTGATTTTGACCATTTAAGGTTTCAAGCTGGAGACTATTCATAGGAAGAAGGAGGTGTCTACATCCCTTTGACACATTCAAGTCCAAAAAAAAACTAGCTGAATCAACAACATCAACGATGATCAATGGCGCAATAGTGTTCTAATAACCAATCTCACATCGCATAAATTCCAAGTCACAAGAGAATTTAATTACTAAATCAATCATACAATGACATAATTTAAGGAACAATGTAATCAACTTTATTTATTTACAAGCTGCAAAAGAAGACATCTACTTTACTTCAAGGTGCTCGATTAATCAATTACTGAATTCAACCATAAATCAACATTATTCCAAGGTGTGCACGTGATCTAAATAAGGAATTAGCATAATAAACATCATTACAATGCGCACAATTAATCTAATCACTTAGGAAATCATACATCAACATTGTTACAACACACATGAGTAATCTAAAGCATAATCATTTAGGCATCATCATTAGTCCATAGTGCAAGCAATCTAATTACTTAATCATCAACATCATCCATGGCATAAGGGATATCAATGCTCAATCATTTATACATTAACATTTTTAGTGGCGTAAGAAGTAACCTACACACATGACCATTCATACATTGCTTTTACATCATGGCACAAAATAATTATCCATTAAATTTGAGGTACAAATGAAGTCTAATCTATTAAATTCAAGGAACAAGAATCTAGTTACTTGTCCATTTATTTTGATGTGAAAGGTAATCTAATCACATTAAATTCAGGGTGCAAAAGATTAATTACAAGGAAATCACATGTCAACCTTATTCAAGGCACACAAGTAAATTTAATTACTAATTTAATCATGCATCACCATTATTTCAAGGTGCTAAAAAGATAACTATCCATTAATCAACCCTTGGTTTATCATGATCCAATAAAATAAAATAACTTAAACTTAGACAAAATCAACAAACAAGCCGAAGGTTGAGTAACTAAGGTATGAGAAAAAAAATTAATGTTCATAAGGTCGAGAACAACTTTTCAGCAAGGACATCAGTCAATGCATTGACACTCGTTATTTTAAGGATCTAATATAATTATTTATATAGAATTTAAAACATTATTAACATAGATTCAACCTAACCAAGAAGAAATCTATGTATTATTTATGT
>ML795556.1:226222-240064 GCA_009831015.1 Picea engelmannii
AGAACAGGGTTATAATAGATGTCATTCTGATCACTGTGTTTATTTTAAAAGGCTAGAAAATGGAAGCTATATTATCTTGCTATTGTATGTAGATGACATGCTTGTTGCAGGGTCTAATATGAAGGATATAAATGTGCTAAAGAAGAAATTAGCCAATTCATTTGCGATGAAGGATTTGGGTGCTAGAAAGAAAATCCTTGGTATGAGAATAACAAGAGACAGGAAAAATAAAAAACTGACAGTGTCTCAGGGTGAGTACAAAGAGAAGGTGTTGGAGAGGTTTAGAATGAACAATTCAAAACCAATTAGTACACCTTTGGCCAGCCATTTCAAATTAACTAAGGAAATGTGTCCCAAGACATAGGAGGAGATATAATACATGTCCAGGGTCCCATATTCATCAGCAGTTGGCAGTTTGATGTATGCAATGGTTTGCACAAGACTAGATATTACACATGCAGTGGGAGTTGTGAGAAGGTATATGAACAATCTAGGTAAAGAACATTGGGAGGTAGTAAAGTGGATTCTCAGGTATTTGAGAGGTACTACTACACATGCATTGTGTTTTGGAGGTTCAGACACTTTTCTATAGGGATATGTTGATTCAGAAATGGCAGGTGATAAAGACAGTAGGAGGAGCACCACAGGGTATGTTTTTACTATAGGTGGAACAACAGTAAGTTGGATTTCGAAACTGCAAAAGGTTGTTACAGTTTCAACAACAGAGGCAAAGTATGTTGCTGCTACAGAGGCTAGTAAAGAGATGATTTGGTTACAAAGGTTTATGGAGGAATTGAGAAAGAAGCAGGAGAATAGCAGGTTGTACTGTGATAGTCAAAGTACCATTCACCTTGTAAAGAAATCAGCCTTCCATTCGAATACTAAGCATATACAGTTGAGGTACCACTTCATATGATCCACCTTGGAAGATGGAAAATTGAAGCTGGAAAAGATACACACTAGCCAGAATCCTGCAGACATGTTAACAAAGGGAGTAACCAGGGAGAAACTGATCTCTTGCTCAGTTTCAGTTGGTCTTCAAGAATGAATATGAAGATGAGAATTTTTCTAGGTCCAAGAAGGTTCAGAGTCTAGCATATACAACAATGATGGAGTTGTTGAGATCAGTTTCCAAGTGGGAGATTGTTGTTTGTGGAGCCTGATTATCTTCCTGATTTACAGGTTTTTTATTTTCAGCCGTGTTTATACCCCATGAAGTATTTACACCCTAGAAGTATGTACACTCTTCCATGCGGGGGAGTGCCAAGGGGGGGTACCCCCTCTGCAGGGTCTGGGGGAGTTATCCCCCCGGCTGGGGTGTCTAGGGGCAAGCGGGGGTTTGGGGGTGAAGCCCCCGAGGCAAAAAATTTCCTTATAAAAGTATATTGTAATTTCATTGTAAATATGGACTGTTCATTATAAGGTCACAGATCTAACGATAGAGATTATGTTAGGGTTTTTTTCCCTAGAAGGAAACCCTCTTTTATGAGGGAAATGTATTGTGGCTATGTAGGTTGGCAAGTATTGTATTTTGGGAGAGGAGACTGTGACAGAAAGAAGAGGAAGTTACAACGGGTTTTGCTGTAGGTTGTATCCCTTCATTTTGATGGATAATAATAAAGAAAGGACCTGGCAATTTCTCTAGTGGACGTAGCCCACACTGGGTGAACCACGTAAATCTGTGTCTCTCTTGTATTGTGTATATTCTCTATTTTATTTCCGCATTTGTTTTATTTTATTGCTCCGCGGTCCTATTTTTCTAACAGATTATGTCTATGTGGTGGCAAGAGGAAGTGCAACATCAATGGGTCCCAAGGGTTGGAATCCCATAACCACCTAAAATGGGCTATGACCAATGGAACTTTCGAGAGCCATGTTGTAACTGTGTTGGACATATTCTAGACTCTTGTACCAAGTACATGAATTATTAGAATTGTACATGCACAGGATGTGCACAATCATTCGATTGACAACCTGTATTTGGCCATTGGTTTGGGGGTGGAAAGTAGTGGATCTTTTGAGCTTGGTGTCCAAAAGAGACCAGAGACTTGATCAAAAGATGTTGAGGAACTTATTGTCTCAGTCAAAGATGATGGTTTGTGGTATCCCAAAGTGGACCCACAGTCATTTGAAGAAGATATTAGCAGTATCTGTCACTGTGACATTCTTCTTATAGGTTATGACGATGGCAATATTTGAAAACCGATGAATGACCACAAACACATAATTATTTCCTTGCTTGGTGGACGACAAGCCAGACATGTAATCCATTGAGATGGATTCCCGAGTCTTCTCAGGAATAGGAAGAGGGGTGTATAAGCCTTACTTATTGATGGTTGGTTTGGCAATGGAACAAGCAGTGCAAGATATGATATACTTACTGATGTCCTGTCGAATTTTTGGCCAATAAAAATGTTTTTGAAGAATGACCACAATTTTCTCCATGCCAAAATGTCCTGCCACCCAACTGTAGTGGGATTCCCAAATATTTTTTGCACACCCTCTTGTAGGAACATAGAGATGGCCCAGGTGGCATAAGAGTCTGTCCTGAATGTGAAAATTAGTGACAATTGTGCCTGTACCCAAGAGATAATAGGTGGTGGCGAAGTCTAGATCTTACTGATAAAATTGGGGCCACTCAGATGCTTCATGTCCACATGAATGGAGCACAATGGTGAGTGCAACCACAGGAGGCCAACTGTGGGATTCAATGACATGATTGGAGATACCTATCTTATAATTTATGTTGAGATGGAAATGTTGCAGGTAGGTGGACCACTTTTGATGGAGTTCATTCTACAATTTCCCTTGTGTTTGTATGAACTGTAGAGGCTTGTGATCAATGTGTATGATTGTCTCTTTCCCTAGAATGTAATGTTTCCATTGATGATAGGATTGCACAATGGAATAAATTTCCTTTTCGTAGGTGGGGTATTTCCAGAAAATATGAGAGAGTGTCTCACTATGGTATGCCACTGGATGCCCATGCTGAGTGAGAAATGCAACCACATCATAGTCAGATACATCAGTCTCAATATCAAATGGTTGTTGCAGATCAGGCAAGGAGAGTATGTGCGTTGAGCACAAGAGATGCTTTAGATCATTGACTGCTCATTTTTTCTCCTTCCCCGACACAAACTTGTCCCTACTACCTCCCTTGGTCACTTGGCTAAGGACCCATGCAATATGGGAGAATCCCAACATGAACCATCCATAGAAGTTGGCTAGTCCCAAAAGGCTCTGAAGCTTGATCAGTGTGGTCGGGGCTAGCCAGTCATGGATGACTTGGATATTTGTTGCATCAACATGCACCTCATGCTCATCAACAATGTAGCCCAAGTATTGGACCATGTTCATGTCGAAATATCATTTTTCCAAGTTGGCATAAATCTTGTGTTGTGATAGGGTACTCAAAACCTGGTGAATATGTCTCATGTTCTCCTCCCATGTTTTTTTGAAGATGTGGATGTCATCCAAATATACTAACACAAACGATTTGGTGAAGGGTCTCAATACATCATCCATCAACCTCATGAAAGTGGTTGGTGCATTTGTTAATCCAAAGGGCATGAATATCCATTCATAAAGACCTTCTTTAGACTTGAAGGCTTTCTTCCATACATTAGTTAGTTCGATGGGAACCTGGTGGTAGCCAGACTTCAATTCAATATTGTTGAAGAACTTTTCCCCCTTGATTTGGTCAAGAAGGTCATCAATCCTAAGAATGGGGTAGCAATTCCTGACTGTAATTTTTTTTATGGCTTTGTAATCAATGCAGAGTCACCAAGTCTCGTCCTTGTTCTACACCAGTACAATCAGGCTTCCACAAGGGGAGGAGTTGGGTATGATATTCCCCCTTTGAAGAAGCTCTTGGATCTAACACTTGATTTCACCATTCTCCATCAATGAGTGCCAATAGACTAGTCCATTGGGTAGAGGCGCACCAGGGGTCAGATCAATTGGATGCTTGACTTGGCAGTGTGTCGGTACCCCTGTAGGTGAGGCAAATATGTCTTTGTATTCTTCCACGATCTCATCCACCTGCTTCTGCTGCAAAGAGAGACACTATGTAGAGGCCATGGATGTGGCGGTGACCTTTTTCTTACTATGAGCATAGATCACAAATAAGACAAACTTCCCAGTCTATGAAATGACCTTACTACATCGCTTAAAGGAGATTAAAGAAATAGCAGTAGGTAACGCTACCTATGGGATCCTATACAACTGTCTACCCAAAGTAATAATAACACTGTGGGGTCTAGACTCATACACAACATGACACTTCCACAAATATGGTTGTATTAAAATAAAATAACAAACTTCAAGGGGAGAAATATTAAATCGTACCTCATCTTTGAAAGGCTTGATGTTGTAGGTCATAAGACATTGTTGCCTGACATGAAGATCTCTTCCTTGGTGAAGGAAACCGATGCTTTATGTCATTGGCAGGTCCAACCACTTAATGACCTCTGCTGAAATCAGGTTCTTCTGAATACCGTGGTCAACAATGAAATGAATCAGAGCCCCCTTGACCCACATCTATGAGTGAAATAGGCGTTCCCTTTCCTCTGGTTCTTCCGGTTCGCTTGGCTGGACTTTGGTGGTAATGTCAGTGGCACTGGGTTCAACATCGATAATCTGCTTCCCTCATTCAATATTTGACTCGGAATCATAATCATCCTATGAATTAGAAGCCTTCATCTTGGCCATGAGGGACTGCTTGCAGTGACATTCTTTGGTGGTGTGCCAAGGAATTTTATGGTACTCACACCATTTTCCCATGTCCTTATTCGTATTCTCATTGCCCTTATTGTGTTGTGGCTTGGACTGGTTTTCCTGAGGGAATTCATCTCAATTTGGTCCCTTTCTATGTGGGTTGGGACTACATTTTCCCTTCTTCAGCTGTGAGGGGTTTGCAGATCCAAACTCTCATCGTTTCTGCTTAAATTTTTGCTTGATCTTGACAACGTATCTATAAGTCGTTTCCAATGAGGTGATGTCTAGAAAATACATTTTTTTTGAATGTATCTATGCAAACAACCATAGTTTTTGAGCATCAGATGACACTCAGAGTCTTTGATACCCAATTTGGTGTGTAGGGTATGGAAAATATTGGTGAAATATGGTACGGTTTGGTCCCTTTCTTTACGTAGGGTGGTCCATATGGTGTACCGGTCCTCATAGCTTCCAATAGGGTAGCATTGTTCTTTAATGGTGTTCCAGAAGGAATCCCATGTAGGGGCCACCACAAACATTGTAGATTCATTCACGACCCTTTTCTTAGAGTAAGTATACCACCAATATTTAATATGGGGAACGACCTTGAGGACTACAAAAGTGATATTTTCCCTATCAAAAAAATTGTGGACCAAAAAATATCTTTCGAGAAGATTCAACCATTTATCTACAACATCTACATCTACTAGTCCTTCAAATAATGGAATATCAAAATTTACTTGTACCTTGAAGGGGGTTTCATGGTCGCTTTATGAAGATGCTTCTCCTGTAGGAAGTCGTCGAAGGATCTGCGCAAAGTTGTCCATCATTTCATTCCTTTGTCGCGTGAGGGATTCCTCAAGCAACATTTTAATAAGATCTCCTACTCCATCATATTTCTTTTCATCGCCCATGGGTTTTTTTTGGGCTCGACGCGACCAATATTTTAATGGATCAATTAGTTCGAGTCGCAACTTCTTGTACCCAGATCTTGTCGGGGACATGCACGAAGAAAAATAAATGAAGAGAAGCCCACTTTGATACCACTGATCCAGATTTAGGAGTGGAACGAACTGATTAATAAACTGAATAAAATAAATACAGAGATATGAATAATAACACAAATATTAAGTGAACAATATCTTCTATTAAATAATGAAATAGTCTTAAACTATAAAAATGCAAAACTGAAACACTTTCTCGAATGGTGGTAGCTATCTCTGAGAAGAGATCTGGCTACTACGTGCATCCGTCTGAGCATAATGGACTACAATGAGGATCCATAGGCCTTTTTGATATTACTCATGAATTCCAAAACCATAGACATCCAAAAAACTAACCCTAGAACGTGAAATACCAAAAGTCATGTGGGCCCTATGGGTAAGTTGGTGTATTTTGGTACCTCAACTACCAAAGGTCATAACGTTTGCATATGACCTTCATTTTAGGCATGTGATATCCCGTTGGAAAGGTATTTCAGATAACTAAACATTATGTTGTCAAAATTTGTCTTTGTCTACAATTTCATTGTGGCGATCTAGGAAAACAATGTTTAGGGCCCAAAAATGGCCCTTGAAGTACAACAACATGTGATGACATGAAAACATACAAAATAATCCAGATGGATTAGGTGAGAGACCACTTATATCCACCTGGAGGATGTGTGGGGATTCAGAAAGCCCCAGAAGTGTATAGCTCACAATTACAAAGTAGTACAAAAGAACATGCTAAACAAAAAACGGACATGATGAGCCAGTTGGAATAGGTGGGTGTCAACCAATATCCACCCGGATCACTTGCTAAGAAAGGAAAGTATTTCATTATTTTTTATATTAATTCATTGTTTTATAGTTGACAAGAGAAATGGTTTGGGATATGGAGTAGAACACAAGAAGAAGAAGACCCTCTAGCAAACATATAGGTCACAATGTCCATGGTATATCCATAGTGAGTTAACATTTMTTTGTATTTACATTTCATAACTAAGAAGAAAAGAGCAAGGCATAGTCCTCACCTTATAACTAGGTTTTCCTATATTAGGTTTCCCAAGGTACATCTTGTTTTCATTGTGTGTATGGTGTGGTATTTGTTTTACTCTCTTTTGTTTTAGTCTCAACCTAATTTGGTTTTTTGTGTTCTAATCGAATGATATTAAATATTAATCTTAAGAAAACCATTTCATAACAAAGAGTTTGTGAAAAGTTGTATGATCTATTGTGATGAAGTGGAGTATCCATAGAAGCTTACATCATATTCATATGAGAGAAAATTTATTTCAAGTTTTAGTGGGAAATCGTACGACATAGGAATTTTCTTAAAGAATGAAGTCTCGAAACCCTAGCCATAGAATATGAGTATAATAACAATCCAAGGGATGATTCAAAGGAGATATTTCAGTTCACTAGAAGAAGAAGTTGCTAAGATATGTCACAACACGATGATCCTCATGGTATCTTTTAAGAGATATTTTATACCTTTCGAGGATTTTAGTAACTCTAACTTGAAAGTTAGTTCATACAGGAAATTTGGAGACAATAAAGACCTAGAAAAGGAACCAAATAACAAGAGACCAAGTTCCAATGTCACTTCTTCCCAATATTTATTTAAAGTGGAGGAAAAAATGGACATCAAACCATATCAATGTGATATTGATGTTATTGAGTTGAATAAATGGTAACAACAAATAAAATTCCATTTCAATGTTCATGGCATATGAGTATATTAAAATATATTATTTCCCCAACTAAATTTAGAGGGCCATGCCCAAAATTTGTGGGAAAGCCACATATAGACACTTAAGTTGTTGGGTCACCCTCCAATAACTAAGTGAAAGGTATTTAAAGCCCTCATTAAGTCACATTTTTATCCTATTGGGTATGAAGAGGACCAATGTGTATGTTGGCATTACTTTCAATAGAAGTAAGGGAAGATTGTACAAAAGTACACTATTGAGTTCATAAAACAAACCATTATGTTGGGAATATCTTCCAATAACCCATATGTTCTTCCCAAGTATCTTTGTGGTCTTTGTAGTTATTTAAGGATGCAAGTGATGCTCTTTAAAACTAGGACCGTTGATGAGGCTTGGGTGCAAGCATGGTATTTGGAGAAAATGGACAAGAATAAAGGACAACCAAATGGTTCCAAACAAAAACACCACCAAGATGCTTCCAAGGAGGTAAAGAAGTGGAAAGGAAATGATAAGAAGACAACGACCACTCCAAATTAGTGCAATGATCCAATCAACCATTATAACCATTGTAATATCGGCAGTCATATCGAAGTCAAGTGTTGAAGTTATGTCCAAAGAACCACAAGAAGGAGGCCAAGAAGAAGAGTCACATGCTAGCCATGGATTCAGAAAACCAAGTTGAGAGCATCTTGAATTTGGAAGAAATATATTGTCTAAACTATAATGCAAAAGGAGGTGACCATGAGTAGCCTCCATCCCAAGGAAGAGAAGGAGATTTTAAAACTCTTCCATATCAATATATAGGTCAAGAAGGCGAGTGGATTCTCTATTTGATTCTAGTTCATAGGCCAACCTTATAGCAGAAGATATAATAAGTAAGATTGGATTGGAAGTTCAGTGACAACATTCCTTAGCCATATTGTTATAGCAAGATTTACCTCACCCCATGCAATCTTGCAGAGAAGGCATTTTCACATTTCCCTATGCATACTTGTCATCCATTTTTGCAAATCCCAGAGCTAAAAATACAATTTTTCCACATATACACACCTTGCCTACTATATATCATGAAAATATGCAGGTTGCACCATTACATCCCGCGTACATCGATATTTGTGCCCAAAATTGAAAAATAGTGTCGGGTTTCCATGTCACAATAGGAGATCATTGTTCCTTGGTCTTCCATATAATAGAAACGTTCTAGCTCATCCCTTCAGTTCCACTTGAAGGCTAAAAATGGGCCAATTCCAAGCTATGGAAAAGAGGATAAAGAATTCAACTTTGAGAGCAAAGTTACTTTGGAGGAATTATTGACTTCACATTGAGTCTGAATCCCTTTGTCCTTTAATTCTGAACACATTTTTCAACCCCCAAGCTATTCCCTTGTTGGTTGAGAACTTGATTGTCTCTCTTACATGATCTTTCCTTTGGTGGAGGATTGAAATGGTGGAGGCCGAACTGGAAGGAACTCAGTTTCCTGATTCCAAACCTTGCCAACACAGAAGTCTGTAACTTATTCAATCCCATTGATTATATCTTAATAGAAATACTCTTTTCTCGTCCAATTGATATCTTGAAAATATTTTAATTATTATTCCATGGGCGTATTTGTTATAAATGTTGATGGATTATGCTATTGAATGTGATAACATCGTATATTATCACCATATTCTTGCGTTGCTTGGTTGTTGAGGACTAGGGACTAGTTGAGGTATAGTGCTCAACGGTGGACTTCATCGAACGTATGGACAAGTCAGACCTTTTATCATGTCTTGCTAGCATATTTGTTTATATAACATACTTGAGAATAGATTTTATTTATGCAGTCATTTCCATCTATTGTGGTTTACCCCTTGCCATAGAGAGATTTTCATTCTAATACATACCCATTGGGATGGGTAAATAAGGATATAGAGTTCAAGGTAACTAAGCAGTGTAGGATCAAATTTTATTAAATATAAACTATATAAATGAAGTGGAGGTAGATATATTACTATGTAGTGTGTTTGTTATAGTGTTTTTAAGATACTTCATGTACATGAGGGATTTGATCTTCATGAGGAGAGAAAACCAATATCATTTGATGAAAGATGATAATTCTTTCATCATCAATGCACATAAAGGTAAATCCAATATATCTCTCATAAGTGCTAACCAAGCCAAGAAATTGATCAGTTCAGTAGGAATTTTGTGTTTCTCTTCTTAATATATAATCAACAAAGAGATGATTCGGTCAAGGTAAAGGAATATTTGGAGGGACATTGTACTAAAGAGAAGAAACACTAGTGGGAGGAACTTTTGTAGGCATATAAAGAAGTGTTCTAATATCCTAAAGGGTTACAAACTAAGAGGTTAGTAGGGAATGATATATAGTTGTGTCGACCTAACTCCCCATTTCTAAACATATGACTATATAGACAGTCCATATTGGAAGCAAATGGAGTAAATAAACTATGGCAACAATTGTTAGAGAAAGGAGTAATTCAACTAATTACCTTACCTTGTGGGTCACCTATCATAATAGTGCCCAAGAAGGATGGGATTGGAGAATGTGTAGGTACTATAGAGCATTGAATAATATCACTCTCAAGAATCAATACTCTCTTCCTAGGATCGATGACTTACTAGATATGTTTTAGCATGCCAAGTACTTCACCAAATTGGATATCAAATTGGGATACAACTAGATACGAGTAAAAGAAGATTTTTTCTTGGGATACAACTAGATACGAGTACTTGGGATACAAGTACCTACATATTTAATTTTGTCACTGAGATCATTATCCTCTTTACTCACAATTATTACATAAATGCCACCTGTCCTTCTACTAAGAGAATCTGCAACTTTATTTTCCTTTCCTTTAATGTGTTTGATTTCAAAGTCAAATTTGCTTAAAAATGCAATAAATATTTCTTGTCGTGCATTTAATCCTTGTTCATTTAACAAGTAATTTATGCCACTGTTATGATTTAAAATTAGGAATGTTCTTCCTATTAAATAAGGAGGCCATATTTTTAACACTTGAATCCAGGAAGCTAATTCTAAGTCATGTGTCACATAGTTGCATTCATGATCCTTTAATTTTCGTGACTCAAAAGAAATCATGTGTCCTTCTTGTGATAAGACTCTTCCTAATCCTTATTTACTAGAATATATAAAAACAATGAAATATTTATAAGGGTCGGCGAATTTAAGGATTGGTGTAGTAGTTAATCGTTCCTTTGTTTGATCAAAAATTTCCTGACACTTTTGTCACCATATGAACTTTATTCCATTTTTATGTAAATATGTAATATAAAAAGATTTTTTCGAACAGTTCTCAATGAACCTTCTGTAATATCCTGTTATACCCATGAATACTCGTATTTCCTCTACATTCGTGGGTCTAGGCCATTCTACAATTTCCTTTATATTTTTGGGGTCCACTGCTATTCCATCCTCTGAAATAATATGTCCCAAGTGTTGTATCTCTTTATGGTAAAAGTCACATTTGTTGAATTTAGCATAGAGTGGATGTTCTCGTAATGTTTGTAGCACTATTATTAGGTTCTCTTCATGTTCTTTTTATTTCCTTGAATAAATCAAAATATATTCAATAAAAATAAAAATAAAACTTATCTAGATACTGACTGAATATATTGTTCATTAGGCACATAAAAGTGGTTGGTGCATTTTTGAGTCCGAAAGGAATTACCAAAAATTCATAATGTCCATATCACACCCAGAAAGTTGTTTTGTTCATTTCCTCATGCTTAATTCTTACTTGATGATAACTAGATATTAGATCAATTTTTGAGAATACTTTTTCCACTCCCACTTGATTAGACAAATCATTAATCCACGACGGGGGATACTTATTTTTTATTTTCATTTTATTTAGCTGTCAATAATCAATGAATAAATTAAATGTCTCATCCTTCTTTTTAATAAACAAAATTGGTGCTCCCCATCGTGATACACTGGGTCTAATGTATCCTTTATCCAGTAATTCATGTATCTACATTTTAAGTTTTGTTAACTCCATAATGCTCATCTTGCATAGGGATTTTGAAACAAGGGAAGATCCAGGTATTAAGTCTATATAAAAGTCTATCTCCCTTCTTAGAGGTAAATATGGTATTTCATCATCAAAAAAATCTTTGAAATTTCTTAAGACCACATAATCTTCTAATTTTGGTTTGTCCTCCTCATTATGTATATCCATTATCTGAATTTCATACAATTGACACCCCTTCCTTATGCATTTTTTAACTACATGGATGATAATTGTCTTAACAAGACTAGTTTCCTTAACCCTTGAACTATTATTTTCACACGATTCCCATCTTGATAAACAAATGATTTGTCGTAAAAATTTAGCATAACCTTGTGTGATTCCAAACAATCCATACCAATGAAGATGTCATATGATCCTAAGGGTAACAAATTTAAGTCAACCAAAGTAATTTGCTCATTTATTCCTATATCAAAATTAGAAATATACTCCAATACTTTCCTTTTTGTACCAGTGGCAAATTGTACTAGCCAATATTTAGGGTTCTTTACCCTTTTCAGCTTACAACTTTCTACCAAATATGGTGTTATGTAACTCAAACCTGGCCCTGGGTCTATTAGGATAGAGACTTGTTTGGTTTTTATCTTACCTTCTATTTCTACTACAGTAGATTGATGATCAACTTGTCTTCATTCCAAGGAAACATTAATTATGTGTATGTATTTTACCATATCTCCAACTGTGGTAGCTTCCTGTAGAATGTGAATTGTAGTCCTACTTGTTGGATTTAAACATGGACAATTTCTTTGCAAATGTGGTTCTCCACACTCCCAACATTTCATTGGTTCTCTAGGACTATCTAGAATCTTTTTAAATCCCAAATTAACTAGTTTGTTCCCTCCTTGAACTTCTTCTGTACTAGATGGATGTTCATTTGTTTGGAATCCTTTTGTCATATTCTGATAAGGAGTTGGTTTGAACCATTTCTTACTTTGGTTTAGTTTATCATGTTTCCTTTCCTTCGATGCTTTAGGAGTTTCAGATCTTTTTTTATAATTCTCATAACACATTTTATCTTTTCTAAACACTTCATTCAAAGAATTAGGATTATCAAATTAAATTTTGTCTTTATGAGACTGTGGTATTCAACTTAAAAACATTTGAATTTTCACTTTATCCTCCTTAATATAAGGTACAAATATCAGTAAGTCTAAAAAATCATTAATCATATCATCCATTTACATTTTTCCTAGTCGTAGTTCATAAAATTCCTTAGTCTTTCTCTCATAGTAACTTTCTGATAGGTATTGTTTCTTAAAGTAATTCTTAAATTCTGATCCCTTCATTCTCTTCTCTTTTAATCGTTTTTCTAATTTCATATCTTGCCACCAAATTCTAGCCTTCCCTTTCATATTATAAATTGTCATTCTAACTTTCATATTACTAGAATAATTGTACATTTATAAGTCATTTTTGATGTCTAATAACCAAGATTCATCTTCTTCACCTGTTTTTGACTCTCCATCAGATGTGGAGGGTTTTATCTTTTTGAATTCACCTTCCAAGTGATCTATTTGTTTTATTTTCTTAGTGGAGGATGTTTGTAATTCTTTTCTTGGTTGTGTATTACGTGAGGATCTATCATATTATTTAGACTTGCTGCTTGATTTTTCAGATGATTGGTTGCTCATGTCTCTATTTACTTCTCATCTCTTTGACTTAATTTTCTCAGCCATATTCTACAATAGTATTTCTTTAAGTTATTGTTGTTGTTCTTGTTTTTTCTTAATCTTCTCATTGTCTTCCTTAAAGTTCTTGATCACCTGAGAGGCTGAGCTATTCTCACTTTTCTATTCAAGGTTTTGTTGGTTGAAATTTCCTTCGGGGTTAAATTCTTCTTCATTATGTGTCGACATACTGCAGGGTTGAATATTATCCTATCACTTTACAAGGAAATATTTATCCAAGTCAGAAATTAAGCATTTAGAATTTTTGTTTCCACCCATAAGGTCTAGTGTTGTCAGCCTGTTCTCTAATACCATATGTAATATACCATTTATTCATTAATTTCCTTTACTCAAAATTACGACATAAAAAATTCTTTAAACAACCATGACATTGTATATAACTTGAAATCTCTCTTCAATATCACCATGAGCAATTCTACCTTAACTTGGAAATAAGTAAGTTGGGTTTAAATTTAAACCTTCATATAAACCTAACTCGTAAGTAATGTCCTTGGAATTTTTTTTACAAGTAATATCATACCTAACTATACTATTAGGTAACTTAATTAATTCCTAACGCTATTACTTTTCAAGTACACTAACTACCTATAGTGGCTTATATGAATATATATATATATATATATATATATATATATATATATATATATATATATATATATATATATATATATATATATATATATATATATAT
>ML795556.1:240111-259564 GCA_009831015.1 Picea engelmannii
GGAATATGCCTCTACCATATACTCTAGTGTAATGCTATGACAAGGCTAGACTATTTCACTTGTAGGGTAAGTAATTAATACGATTTTAACCATATTGTTCTTCACAAGTCACCTTACAACCTCCATAACAACATGTCACAAAGTCCTTCCTCTATAATTTAAAGCCTGCAACTTGAAAATAGCTTTTTTTCCCACGTTGATCTCCTGGGTCACTATCCAAATCCTCCAACTACACTACTTCACGTGCCTAGGGATTTAACTACTTGACACTTAACCTAGCCACCTCCCTTTGTACTTCATGTGGTTAATTTCATTAAAGTTTCTGTCAGAGAATTGATTTTGGAGAGGTTTTCATTACTATGGAAAAAATCATTCTTTGTTTTGGTAAAACTCGACAGTATTCTCTGTAAGAGGTTTCTTGCAGGACAAAGCTCCCATGGATTACAACCTGGTATGCTTGTTCCTACTTGGTCTTAAGACTTATTACAATCCTTGTCAAAATCTTACCCACGACTTATTCCTTCATCGATTTCTGTATTTTTTCTTCTTTCCAACCGAGGGTTACACTCATCGAGGAGTCTGTTACATATCCTGGGTAACATTTATTTTTCAGATAATTATTCATCTCTAGAAGCCATGGTTTAGTCCTTTCCTCCTATCCGATAAGCATTATATCTTCCATCAAAATTCTCTGAGGAATACATTAATAATTGATTCGAAAAGGTTAAAAAGAATATAAGAGGTTTAAATCTTTGTTCACTAGATGAATCATTCCTTGAGGTTTGTGTGTGTAACATCCCACTCTTGCGCACATTGAGTGAACTTATTATTTGAGGACACTTGCGTGCAAGTGATATGGGTTATTATACTATTGGTTGTTTTGATTATGATTACGAGATATTATGAATTTTTTGATATGTTATTTCGTTGTATTTACATAGACAGGTGCTATTGTATGGGTTCTCCTGAGTGCACAAGGCTTTGGATGTTGATGGATGAAGGCTAACGATATCTTTCCGAACAAACTCACATTTGGAGTAGAGGGGTCACAAACGATAGACAGAGACTTTGAGGGAGAGGTGTGGCAGGAGACCTACCAAATACTACTAGCACTCTCGTTGTGGCTCAAACTGTACATTAATGATTACCCAGTTCGAGAAGACCCACGATGTCATGAGGGCAGACTGTGAAAGTCATTCACGATGATTCTGAGGGGTGAAAAATAAGGCAGGGGATTTATTCCTTATAGGCCCTCAGTCTCCAACAAGATCACCTGGCAGAGTATTGACTTTAGGGGTTTGACATCTACGAAATTTAGTCAAGAGGCGAGTGCCACCCTTGGAGCACGTGGTGCATCCTGAAGGGCATGTCGCACAAAGAAATGAAAAGAGGTGAGTGGCACCCCTGGAGCACATAGTGCATATTGAAGGGCATGTCGCACAAAGAAAACCGAAAGAGGCAAGTGGCACCCTTGGAGAAAGTAGTGCATCCTGAAGGGCACGTCAAGATTTTAACTAGTAAGTGAATAAAACTAGTGCCTAGAAAACTATGCCTCCTTAGGACCTAGTTGGCCTTAAAATGAATGATATGATAAGTAAATTTTAAAAACATTTTTTCCCTAAAAAAATAATCCACCCATCCTAGTGAATGTAAAACCTAGGTCTAAGAAGAACCCTTGAACAAAAATATTTAGAAATATAACAAGAAAAGGGTAAAGAAATTCATTTTTTTTTTATTAAAGTAAAAAAAAAAAAACATACAATGGAGAATTAAATTTTTAAAAAGAGGGGTAACGGTTGTTTTTATCTACATTTGCAAATTTAATTTTTAGTTTAAAAGAAAAGAGGGTAAATGGTCGTTTTTATCTACATTTGCAAATTTAATTTTTAGTTTAAAAGAAAAGAGGGTGAATGGTCGTTTTTATCTACACTTGCTAAATTAATTTTTAATTAAAAAGGAAAAAGGGTAAATGGTTGTTTTATTTACACTTGCTAAATTAATTTTTTTTTTAGTTAAAAAGGAAAAAGGGGGAAACTTAAAAGAAATAGGAAACTTAAGGAAAAAGGGGAAACTTAAATAAAAGCAGAAACGTAAAGACAAATTTGAATGTCTAACTTAGTAAGGAATCTAGCGTTTGGAACTTTCTATTTATGAACTCAACTAGGAATTAAGTAAGTCGTAAGTCATTTAAGAATTGTAAGGGAATAATGGGACACCTAGGAGTGTTTTTAGGAACGCTTTTAGGTGGGTGAGGGAAAAAATAATATTTAATTAATTAATAAAATTGATTTTCTGGTGCAACTAGGGGATTGGGTGACATGTGTATGGGGGAGTTTTTTTGAAATTAATTACATGAAAAATGAATTTAATGAGAATTTGGGGAAACTTATTACTTAAAAACTCTATAAAAAGGATGGAGGGGGAGGAGTATGGATCTGATCTTTTTGCATAACGTTACGCTGCTGAAATTTTATCTTGATTGAACTTTCTCTTGTGGGAGTTAGGATACCCAGCTCGGGTAACGAGTGGTAGCTCAACCTTGCAAGGTGAGTTCAGTGCTAGCATTCTCTGGTATTGTGTGTGTGGCCCCTTTGCGGCTCAGGGATCTCGGGGGGAAGAAGAGTACCAGTAGCATTCGCTGGGAGGTACCGGTGAGGTCACATCGATCGGCAAGCAGGAGATGGATGAAGCATGCATGGCACAACGACTTCGGAGCTTTCGCTTTTGGCTACGGTATGCATGTGTATATTATATTGAATGATAGTTTAAATATTGTTCTTGCACCTTCAGTAATGTAAATTTACTGTGTTACAGGTTATGTTTAATCAACGTAACACTATCCAGAGATTTCATTTTTATCTTTCCACAAATTGTCTTGATGAGCCCAATGTTTTATGATCAGAGAACTTAAAGTCATCCCAACCTTATGCTCGATGTATTTGAATTGATTTCCCATGGTGATCCAAAAAAAAATTGCAATGACTTATCTGTGTTTGTTTTTAATGATTTATTATGAAGAACAATTGTGTTTTTATCTTTTGTCCCTTATCCTTAAGTTATTAGTCTAAGATTGTCTAATGAGCCTAATCAACTGTCTTCACTCCGGTGTTTAAGACTAAGATTTAAATGCCCTTATTTCCTGTGAATGGATAATAAATGAAGGATAAATGTTCACCCAGCTATCTATCCCTTACTTATCTCTGCGCTTTTATCTTAAGATTAATCTCTAATCCTTGTGCCTTCTTTATGAATGAGTATCTCTGCGTTTTTTATTGATTCATTGTTGAATGATTAATCTTTGTGTTTATGTGAATGAGTACCACTGCATTTTGATTGGTAAAATCTCTAATCTCTTTGTTTTACCAATGTCTAAACTCTGTGTTTTACCAATGTCTAATCTCTACGTTTTACCAATGTCCAATCTCTGCGTTATATTACTTACCACTGTGAATTTTTACTCTTCAATTTTATTTTTAGATAGATAATTACTTGGCATATTACCCATCCTTTACACCACTATTTTCTTGGCACATTACCTAGCATCCATGCCACAATTTTCTTGGCACATTACATAGAATTTACACCACAATTTTCTGGGCGAATTACCCTGTATTTACCCAACGATGTCAACAGATTTATCAATATATTTATCAATAAGTTTTAGCAATAGATGTATCAATAAACTTGATACTTGACAATGATATATATTACACAACGATATCATATTGCACAACAATATTATATTACCCATGCAATATCATATTAAACATCAATATCATAATGCACAACGATATCCTATTTAACTCAACGACATATATGAATACACAACAATATCATATTTAAACTCCACGATTTTCCCTTAAATATAATTGTTAGAAAGCGATATGGTTAGACAGAGATATCATGTCTTAATATACAACGATTTCTATCAATGCGATTTCTATTATCAATGTGATTTTGTTTACAACTATTACCAACGCGATTTCTATTATAAGTGTGATTTTGTTTACAACTATTATCAATGCGATTTCTATTATCATATATTTAGACAACGATATCATATCATATATTTGGACAACAATATCATTCATTTATTAGACAATGTTATCATGTATTAATAGTCATCAATATCATACTTTTATAGCCAACATGCCATATGTTTAATAGACATCCTCCTAATGTATTCAACAGGCAATGAATTTAATTGTGTTCTAGAAAAGATATGCATATTACTAGGATTAAGTGACTTGTGCACTGAAAAAGGTAAACCCTTCTACAACCTGCACGTTTGGTTTCTAGTTTCAATGTTTCAAAGTTTAGTTTATATGAAATATTGTTGCTTTATCAAAGGTAAACAAACTTCACATAAACTTTTCTTCATAATTGAACTTTAATTAGATATTTTAACATACACTTAATTACATTAACTAACATGTCTAAGTAGGTACATCAACTAACATATCCTTTAAAGTGAAATGAACTTGAATAAAATAAAGTAGATTGTTATACAATGAAAATAATATTTTTTATTAATATTTTTTTTTTGTAAGTAAGAGGTTTTATATATAAAAGGCCTTCAAAAAACTAGACCAGAGGTACAAAAACTTGATAGAAACCGTACTGTAGTTACTGAACTACCCCAATAAAGGGGAAACCATTTCAGCGAGCCAGGTAAGTTTAGCATTTGATAGTCTAACAGTCTTATAGAACATAGCTAAGCTAACTAAGTTGCATCTAAAAGAAGAAACTATTGAAAAGAAAAGAACCCCTATGGGGTCATACAGTTGGAAAGTAACTTGGCCAGGTGGAAATAATGGCTGCGTACCAAGGATCCTCTTCAATGGGTGTCCCTTTGCTTTCCAAATGCATGTCAGCGTCCACGTTTCTCTTGTCCCTGTTGGCAGCTGGCAAGGCATATCTAGGTGGACTGTGCACATGATGGCCTGTAGCTGTCACTACTTCAGTGTCCTCATGCTTGACCTGCTCCATAACGACCTCTGCTACACGCTACGTCTTAGCATTTATGTCGTCGCTTTCTGTATGGGGATCCTTTGTTGAAGCCGTGCCTACTGGGTTGGAGGGGAAATCATCTTGGAAGGTAGCTAAAATATAAAGGAGGGTCAAAATCCTTCCATCCATAATCTACAGTCGGAATTGGAGGTCCTCCATTCCCTGATGGAGTTCGAAGACCAGACCATAGAGAATGGTTAAACTCTCTTTCAACTGCGAGTCACGGGTGGAGTCGGTAGATGCGTACGTGTTGTTTCGGGCAGTTTGAACAGGAGGTGGCGCCCCCATGGGAGGCCTTGAGGAACCAGTTACCGGTACATGGGAAGGATTGATGGTTCTCGAGTTCGGTGGGATGGCAAGGTGACACAAGGAAGAGCCCGAAGAGCTTTCAATAATGGCTAAGCAATCAAACCGAGAGACGAGCGAGGTGGAGGAGGTGAGAGGTGTTGACTTAGACTACAAAGGCAGCGACGAGATCGTGGAGGACGAACCAGATGGAGAAACAAAGGCTTAGGGTTGAGGAGGATGCCATAGAGAGCCTCTTCACGGCCGTCCTCTTTGACGCGACATACTTTGAAGGTAGAAAAGGGCTAGGTGCTCTAGGCAAATGCAGAGAGCCTCGAGATGGCCAGGGGCTGTGAGCACCATGAAAGTCCATTCAAAACCAGGCCATAGAAGTGGAGGAATGTGGGAGTCGATCCGCGAGAGAGGATGAGGAGCGAATGCAGATGGAAAAGCCATAGAGAAATTCATAATGGGGGTCGAGCGCATCAAAATTAATGGTGCTGCAATCGACATGAAGGCTAGTTAATGCAGGGTTGAGGTGGTGGTTGTTGGCACAAGCTAATCACATGGTGCCCTGCCCTACTGGCCTACCTGCACTCCCTCTTTGCGCCATTTGGCTTGCACTAACACCCCATCCGGGGATAATTTTTATTAATATTAATTGATATAAAAGTTTTAAAAAATTATTTTATTTTTATTAAAAATAATAGGATTATCATTTGTTAGACAAATATATAAATGTTGAATTAATAGGAATTTTTAGACATAATGGTTTATTGGCGTAATAGTTTATTAGCTTGTGCCTTGTTACTTTGGTTACTTTGTGCCTTGTGCCTTAAGTCGAATTGTAAATGGTGGTTGGCCATAGTGGTTTCACCACACATGTTTTCCTTGTAGGAACCATAAATCCTTCAGTTAGCTGTGCAATTTAGTTTTGAGTGTTGTCATATTGCATCTTGTCGACTTGTTGCTTGGGTGCTTGGGTATAGTCTTCATGTATTTATTGACAGATGATTTGGTCTCCTAGCATGAGGGATTTATCTTGGGTTAAAGGTCTAGATATGTTATGTTGCGCCATGGTTACTATCATGACTAATGCCTTGTGACATCATGATTCCTGATGAGGGGATTACTACGCGACCTAATGGATAGATGTGAATGACAACCTGGACTGAGTCTTGTGCTTCCTGATGTGGACGTTTGCTCGTTGTAATTGATGTTGGTACTTGGCTCTATAACACCTTAATGCGATTGGTTTTGTGTGCCATAGAGGTTTCTAGTTACGGGTCGTCAAGCCGATGTGTTGGGTTGTTGATGTTTTCCTTTAGCTTGTAGGCATTGTTTTGATTGTGTCAGGCGGTGTTGACGGGCGAAACTGTCCGTCCGTCAATTGAGAGAGTGGAACCGGTCCGGGGTTGTCTAAATAACCCAAGCCATTTGGAATGAACCACCCTGACGAGTTTAACGACTCCGTTGGCCGCCCTAAGGTCTCCTAAGGAAAACCAAAGAGAAAACTAACCTAAACTAATCTAACTAAAACAAATAAAACTAACTAAAACTAACTAAAACTAATAAAACTAACTAAAACTAACTAACTAATACACTAATCTAATTAAAAAAAACTACTAAATTAAACTAAAACTATATCTAACTATTCTAACTATTATGTACAATCTACTAATTACTATTATAATATCTCAAATCAACTATTTAATTACTAGCTGCAATATTACTTATTCACAAATGTACACTATAAACAACCTACAGATTTAATTAAAACCTGCAAAACTAATGTGTTCGCTGCCTTAAGACAACCAAGAAGTCTTTTTTTGATTTTTATATTTTATGAAAAAGAAATAAAGACTACTGAAATTAAACGATCTAATATATTTACTGAAATTAAACAATCTAATATAAATCTAATTAAACTTATATCTATATTAAACTACTTAATAAAAATGGTAAACAAAAGACTAATTGACCTGGAAACGCTCCAAATTTGCCCTGTGTATGATAACTTCTAAGCTGGTCGGAGGAGGGAAACTCGCACCAGTTATTCCGTAAGCTTCTCGTAAACGATCTGTTGTGATTCTCCTTAAAGTGTTTTACAGGACAAACAAGGCATAAAAGAAAATCATAACAATCTTGTGATTATAAATTCCTGCAATAAGGGAAACCTGTTATGCAAAAACTTATATATAACAATTCAATTTATGGAGAAGATAAACCTGTCATTCACAAACTGAATTAACAATTGTTATGTCTTTTCTATATTTGGAAGAGACAAGATATGGATAACAATGATCAAAATTATATCATTTGCGCATGATTTAGATAGCTAAAGTAGTCATAAACCATAAACAAAATGATATACACAACATAAAACAAAATATTGATATATTGAAAAGCTAAAGCTGTGACAAAACACCAAATTCTGCTTCAGTCTGTATTATAACTCCATATCCTTGTTCTCCCACAAATGAGGATGAAAATTATTACAAAAATCATAAGTATATATAGGTCTCTCCACAAGGTAAAACCTCCTTGTGGATAATATCAAATGTTTTACATAATCTGGGAAAAATCCCAAAATCAACTAAACTAAGCAACTAAAATGCAAGTGAAATCTTTGAAATATCCCCTAACTGCCCAGAAACTCAACTGCAATTTCGAATTTACCTGCAATAGAACACAATTATCAAATTAGAGAGATATTTCAGTAACAAAATAATAAAAAATTGACCCTACAGACTTAGCTACAGAATCATCCGATTTTGTAGCTAGTCTAGAATAGCATACAAGCCCAGATAGAAATCAAATGAAATCTCTTTTTTAAAACAATCCACTTTAATTTTCTTTTAATAAACATTAAAATCAAATTACTAATAGTTCAAACTAATTCAAATCAAATCAAATCAAAAAAGGTGCAATCAAAACAGGATAAGAATGCTCTGCTTTTTAACTGCCATAAAATATGGTGAAACAATAACCACACTATTTCATATCCAATTGTAATTACAAGCAAATCGTATTGTATAAGATACGATGAAATCAAAACCGATATAGTTATAATCGAACTTAATCATAATCGATCGGTTATAGTTGTGTAAAATTCATATTATTTTACTTAAAAGCCAAAATGGAAAGGCTGTTGCGATTATAATCGAAATGAAACATGCATAACAACATCCATTAAACTTTGCTATAGAATTCGATCGCTGAGTATCGCATGGTGAACAAATATGACAAAAATAATGATCGTAACCATCGTTGACTCATTATAGTCATAGCAATAAATTGATATCGTTCAATCAAATGCAAAGATAGGTAAACTGTTTCCAAAGGAATCATACTCAATGATTAACGACCAAACGAATTTCTTTATTGATCACCACACAGTCAACATACATGGTCTTGATATAATCAACATAATTCCTAATATAAACCGGGTAAATAACCGAAACGAATATGGCTGAGTTTAATTATAGACACAAATCGTAAGACTAAATATAATCAATCCCATTCCTCAAATCCAAATCAAACGATATATATGTTACAATCTGATAACAAAAACAGTCCAAATCGATTTGGTTAGGTATAACGACCACTATTCATATCTATTCGCAATTCGGTTATATAATAACAAAATTATATACGAATTGGTCCGAACATAGAATATACAATCACAACAGCTAACCATTTTGCCAACCATTTCGCACAGGATATAACCAATTCGAAATGAGATATTGACTGTGTTCCAAAATTGGGATAACCCGTGTTTAGAAAAGATATGAACAATCTTCAATAAATAACAGAGTATCCAAAAACAATCAAATCCAATCATGATCAATCAGATCAGAACTAAATCTAATCAAAACCAATCCGAAAATCGATTAATCAAACTTATATACAACAAATGCATGCTTATTAACCAATTTCAACTTGAGGCTATACACAGAGCTGTGAGTTCATCATATAAACAGGTGATAATCATACCAGTGCGACTGTTTGGACTATGCCAGCTTTGATTTCACAACCGTTGTAGAAGACTCCACATTCTTAAACAAAATTGATCCTGTTTTTTGTTGCTTCTTGTCAGTGGATGGCATCTTTGCCTTCTGGCTGGTAAGCCTTGCCACTTGATCTTCCAGAGCATGGATTCTAGAATGAAACATTGGCACATCGAGGTAATACCTTTCCAACCACGAGCCACACTGTTCACATGGTGGAGCAGTTGTTTTGGTTGGAGCAGGAGGGGGTTTAAACGAGTCACCAGGGGTTTCACGAGGCATTTTGATGCCTGGATAATTAGAATCATTTTGTAAACATGGTGGTAGATTGTTCACAAAATCGTATGAGGGTTTGTCACAAAGACCTTCGGAATATGGATATTCACTTGCCAGGTAACGTTCAATCTCCGAGTCAGAATCTTCACTAACCATGATAGGGTTAGGATTAATAGGTGCCTTTGGTTTGTTTCTTTCCATGTGAGGGATTAACCGGGCGTTCTTCTTGCCTTTAGAATTGGCAGTAGGTTTGGTCTTAGGATTTTTAGCCATGGGTTTAGTATTTTCGACATGACTGGTAACAGAACCGGGTAGGTCGATAGGTGAATCAGGTAGGGGTTTAGGCAGCAGAGCATTGTAAGGCACAGGGGGTATCGACTTACTCTCGCTCACCATGGGTTTATCAACCTGTGGTGGACTTGAGTCACCAAAATTATTACGTTTAAGAAACTCCTCCCAACAATCTCGGTGTAACCCAAACTCATAAACCATAAGCATTTTAATTAACCCGAAATGGAAAAGACTGCTATCGGACTGGTTCCGTTTGAATTTTTAGACATTTTAAACAAACTCCTATGCAAGTAGTGAGGCATATTAAGTTCATAACCCATGAAAACCATAAGTAGCCCAAGGTGATACAAGAAAACGAAACCATACCGGCCCTCGCAGGTAATGAACTGCTTGATTACCATCAGCAAGTCGTGCCAGCGTTGCTTCAACATATTTGCAGGCAAACGCTTGTCACAAGAACTCACCTTTCATGACTGGAAGAGTAATTTCCATGGGACATCTTCGACTTTGCAATTTTTCGACCATTTCTGACCAGTAGCAGGCAGACTGGTAGCCAAACTAAGAAATTGCTCATTAATTTATAACTGGACATCCCCAACCTTAGCTCGGCAGCCATCGAAGCTTAACGCAAATTGCCGAGCCACACCAGGGTTAAAGCCATCAAACTTTCATATGAACAGGAGCCATCCGAATTCCTCTAGGTCGTTGTAAGAACCATCAAACATTAATAGTGCCTGGCTACCATTGGGCTCAGCCCTTACGACCAGAGCCATGGTGCGGGTGCATGGTAGGGTTTGGTTTGAACAAAACAATATGCAGGAGAAAAAATCGATAGGGCTTAACAACTGCAAGCGATCAAAGAGGAATGAATCAATGTAATGCGTGCGAAGGTGGTGGGATTATCACTGCCATGCAGTGTATTAGTGGCACAGTACAGTGATGTTCAATCAATAATAATAACGTTTAAAACATATTAATCGGCCAACCCGAATCGGTGAATAACTATATCAATGTGCCATTAATCAAATGTAAAACCAAAACCATATGTTATATTAATGCGCCAAGTGTATAATTCAAACCAACATGAAATCCAAAAGTTTCACCAATGCGCCAAGTGTAAAACATTTCCATGACATCAAACTCACCTTTGACCCATGCGCTTGTTGCATAGTCCAAGTTTATAAAACATTGCAACAAGAGATTTTATAAAATCTATAAGTCGAGAGCTCATAATAATAGGATCATGTCATAAAGAAAAATTTAATCCACCATGACCTCTATATAATCAAGTATAATTCATCAATCGACAAACTCAATGCCTTATCAATTAAATAAAAATCAAGTTGCGCAAATGGACATAGTTCGAAAAATAAACCAAAGGTAAGCACCAATTAGCATATCAATGAGAAGATCATAACAGTCCAAATGACGATGGAGGAGTTTTCACGCTTTCAGTCATGAAAACTAAATTGAAACTAATTTGCAAATGTCACTTGAAATGAAGGTGTCATCTTTTTTCCAAATGCGACATAAATTTGAAATTCAAGAGACATAGGTGTAGGCAGCTTTTAGGGCAATTGAAAAAATTGAATTGGCTGCCAACAATGGAGACACACTGGGAGAAGTAGTTATCTCTGTTAAAAGAAACAAATTCAGATTAAGACGACAAACAAAAATTCAACTTAAAAAAAACAACCAGAAAATCGTACAAACATCATCATCTACCATTTTTTTCAGCGATGTTTTAAAAGACGCAAACCAATAACAGTCTTAAGATCAGCAAGTCATGATTTTTATGATCAAATCTTCAATACTGTTGGCATGGCCACTGCTGTCGGCAGGCGTCCATAGCCTCGACAGGGTTTCCATTTAACCCACTCGGATGTCTGTATCCTGTCAAGAAGTTCTAGATTAGAATAAAGGACTTTAAAAGAAGTTTCTTATAATTTTACAGATTTTCATTTACCCGACATTGCTTCGCTGCCAGCAGGCCTGTTCAGTAACCCGACGAAGTTGTCTTGGTGCCATGCTTGCATTTACCCACTGCCAGCGGACCTGTTCAGTATCCTAATGGGTTTACAAACACTTCCCACAGCTCTTATTAATATTTTTATTTGTTTTTATTTTATGGATAGCTGAGCGGGGTGACGTTGAAAAATCTTGATATTTTACCATATTTTTTAGATCTCATCAGAATTTTTTTTGACACTGTCCTTTATTGAGCACCAGAGATGTTTTATTTCTAAAACAACTTGCTATGATAGGGAGACATCCTTTTGAGTCATTCCTTTATGGAAAAGGGACAGCGTAAAAAGATAAAGATGATAATGACAAACTTCACTCAGAGATTGAAATTGGTAAACTTCTTTCAAACAACAAAAATTTCCCAACATAAATATTATTTTTAGAAATATGTCATTGATGTTCGTACAACCTTTCAGAAGTTATTTCAGCGAAGAGATTTTCCCATGGTCTTTGTCTGAATGGCTCAGTGCACAGGCATGCATATGTTTCAAAAAACACAAAAAACTGATCAATCAAATCAAAACCAAAAATGAAAACAAAGGAAAAAATAAAAACAAAAGGAGATATTTACATAATATACAAGGGTAGAAATCAAGCGAAGTATCTTTTCAGGTCTTGGCCATTCACCGGATAGGTGTCAAGCTACCCTTCAAGATTCTGCAAACGAAAGGAACTAGGAACCAACTTTTCAGCAATCAAAAATGGCCCAAGCCACAAATTTTGAAATTTGGTGTGTTCACCCTTCCCTTCGTGTGGTTTGTCCCACTTTAAGACGAGATCGCCTACTTCAAAATTCCTATCAGAAGCAGAACTAGAATCGAACCAGCTTTTTATCATTTGTTGATGTTGATCTAATTTGCGCTTAGCTTGGGTTCTTACTTCTTCTAACTTCATCAAAGAATTAATACAACTTTCTAAAGGGGGGCAATCTTCTTCTTGAACTTTTTGTGACAATTGGAGCGAAGGAAGAAGAATATGAGGTGGCTGAATGGCTTCTCTGCCATAAATGAAAAAAAAGGGGGAAATACCTATAGCGACCTTGGGTGTAACCCTATCATCCCACACTGCATTCAGCAGTGCATTGTGCCAGTTCTTGTGATTTTCATCCATGGTTCTCTTGATAATATTGATCAAGTTCTTGTTTGTTGATTCTGCTAAGCCATTTCCTTGGGGGTAATAACTAGCGGAATACTTCAGCTTTATTCCCTTCTCTAAGGAGAACTCACTCATTTCAAGAGAAGAAAATTATGAAGCGTTATCAAAGACTAGACAATCAGGGATACCAAAATGGGTGATGATATTCGAGTTTAGAAAGGTGATCACCTGACTTGTGTTAACCGTTTTTAGCGCGGCGGCTTCAGACCATCGAGTAAAGTAATCAGTGGTTGTCACAATATATTTGTGTTGTTGTGAGGATGGAGGGTTAATAGGACCAATGATATCAAGGCCCCATTGCTGGAAAGGAGAATCGACTGAAACGCGTTGCAAGGGGAAGGTTGGTTTTTGCAATCGCCCTGACGCTTTCTGAGAAATGATACACTTACGGCATAAGGCGTGGGCGTCCCTAAAAAGTGTTGGCCAGTAGTAACCGGCTCTTAAAACCTTATGAGCAGTGGTATCTCCACCGAAGTAACCACCAGCTTCTCCTGCATGCAACTCAAGCAAGACTTTGTCTGCTTCGTCTTTTTCAAGACAACGCATCAGTACGCCATCAAAATTCTGACGAAACAGTATACCGTTAACTAAATGAAAGGAGGAGGACTTTAGTCTCAACGCTCTTCTTTTGGAAGGGTCAAGGTGACGAGGTGTTGATCCATGTTGAAGGCAGCGTCTAATATCATCGTACCAAGGACTTACGAGGTTTTGTGCACAACAAATCAAGTTCTGATCGCGTTGTTCTAGGTCTGACGTATCACTATCTTCTTGTTGTTTAGTTTCTGAATCAACTACCGACCTACACAACCCTTGGTCTCTCACGATCTGAGCTGGGATGATTTCCAAGTCATACTCCTGCAAGGAGGTGACCCAGTTGGCTCTTTTCTCTCCTAATTCCTTTTTCACTCACAAGTTCCTTACGGCAGGGTAGGGGACAATGACCTTCGTCCTTGACTTCAAAAGATAAGACCGAAAATGATTAACTACCTTGAAGACAACATAGGCTTTCCGATCGACCGCTGGGTAGTTAAGTTTAGCACCTTTGAAATCAGAGCTCATAAAGGCGATGGGTACTTTGTTGTTCTCAGAATTCTTCTGAGTTAGGATTGCGGCATACGAATGATTAGAGGCAAAAGTATAGAGTGTAAAGTCTTGAGATAAATCAGGGCTCATGAGAGACAGAGCGTCTTTTATGGCCTTCTTTATAGCGTTGAAAGATTGGTTTTCTGTGGGTCCCCAGTGATATTGGGTGTCTTTCTTAATCAGGTTTTGGAGAGGCCTGACCATTTTGGAGAAACTGGGGACAAATCTTCTCACGAAATTAATCTGGCCTAGGAAAGACTGCATGGATTTTTTGGAGGTAGCTGGGGGAAGTTTAGCGATGACTTGGGTCCTCTCGGGGTCAATGATCATTCCATCACTAGACACAATGAATCCTAGTAATTTACCCTATTCTACTGCAAAGATGGACTTCTTGGGGTTCAAGGAGATGTCGTATTTACGACATCGTAGCAGAACGACTCGTAAGTGAGCTAGATGATCGTCTTTGTTTTTAGAATAAACGGTCACATCATCTAAGTAGACTACTACGGAATGATTGATTAGGCCTCTAGAAGAAATGTCCATTGCTCTCTGAAAGGTAGCACCAGCATTAATCAATCCAAAAGGCATTTTGCGATAAGCATAAGTGCCCCACGGGGTACGGAAAGTAGTTTTTAATTGGTTTGACGGAGACATCAAGACTTGGTTGTATCCAGAGAAACCATCTAGTAAGGATAGCCTCTCGGAACCAGATACTTGTTGAAGAATCTGTTCCATGGGAGGGACAGGATAATTATCTTTATCAGACACTTTGTTGAGGTTTCGGAAATCGACACAAAGTCGAATTTCCCCATTCTTCTTCCGCACTGGGACAAGGTTGGATACCCATTGAGTGTGTCTAATAGGAAAAAATATTTTAGCACCTAGGATTTTATTCAATTCCTTTTGTACGGTCGGTTCTAGTTTAGGATGCATTTTCCTCAGTTTCTGTTGGAAGGGTAAGGTTTGGGGCTTCATCGGGATGACATGCTGTATAATATTAGGATCGAATGTTTTAAGATCATCATAAGTCCAAGAAAATACATCCTTGAATTCTTTAAACAATTTAACAAAAGAAACTTTTTCTTGTCTAGAACATCCCAAGCCTAAGTTGATACACTAAGGATTTTCACTAGTTCCTAAATTGACTTTTTCATAAGACAATGAGGAACTATTGGTTTTACAATTGACCGTCTTTTTAAATTTATCTTCAAAATCATAGAACTTTTCTAGTCTAACAACAGATTTGGGTATGAGATTTACCATGTCTGATAGAGCTTCGGGAGATTTCGGATTAGGTATTACTGTAAAGTCGTGCAAATTGTCGTCGTGTGTTTGTTCATCTATCACAGCATCATGAAAGGTTTCTTCCATGTGCAGAAAGTTAATGATCTGCTGATCATCATCAAATAATCTCCAGTTTGTGATATTGTTAGGAACAGATGGTCGAAACAATAGCTCCACGGAGAATTCTTTTGGGGATAAGCCTTCTGCAGGAAGAAGTTTAGAGGAAACATTAGCTAGTAGATCTTCTTCAACATTATTTAATCTAGGAATGGAATTTATATTAAAAGCAGAAAATGTGTTCATTAAACTCCATACCTCAGACTGGTAACATTTGAGATGCGGGGAAAGACAGTGTATAGAATCTCTCACCTGCCTGACCACTATCTCAGAGTCGTCGAATACAATTATATTTTGAATGTGCATGTCCAAGGATTTTCTGAGACCTTGCAATAAAGCCTCATATTCTGCAATATTGTTAGTACATTCAAATTCTAATCTACAAGCCAGTAATGTTTTGTTACCTGCCGGATCGATAATGATGCAGCCTGCACCAGCTTCTTCTTTAGACTTGGAACCATCGAAATATAAAGACCAAATTTGATTTCCATCGGGCTCACAGGACTGTTGGATAGAAGCTATTAGTTGCGTACATGCTATGATCTCAGGTTGCTGTTGCGGATTGTTGATAGGTGAAACTTCAGCCGTGAAATTTCCGACGAAGGTGTCCATCCCTTGGACTTCAGGTGAATCCTCCGGAGGTGTATATGGTTCATTGGGGTCATTCAAGTCTGTCACCGTGAACTTGAGGTAACGCTCACGATTCACCCTGATCTTGTTGGGCTTGCCATTTTCTGGAAGCCATAAGTGAGACCAGTCTGTTGCGAAGTAACCATGTAGCTGCTCCGACCAGTCCCTGCTCAAAAACATACCATACACTTATGGAATATCTACCACAATTATATCAATAACCTGATGAACCTTTGGGTTAGACGATAATCTGATTAATACATTTTTCAGTTCACCTATAACTTTAACATCTGTTCGATCAAGTTGTATGATTTTCAAAGAAGACAGTTCTACTTCAGCGTTAATCTTTTGGCAGACTGACTAAGGCATCACATTTGATGATGCTCCTGAGTCAACCATACAATTATGCACATTTCTGTTGAAGATTTCGAAAGTTAAAAGAAAAGGAGGTTCATTTTTGTGAGTACTTAGAGTTGTAGCTTGTGGTTTCTTACTCGCATTTTCTAATGCTACTTTGTCTACATTACTTGCGTTATTTACATTATTCACACCATTTACATTATTTACATTTGGTACAGGAAGGCTTCATTTATCTTGAGGATCAGGATTATTTTTTGCGGAAGTCTTCTGTGGGACCTTGCTTTTCACAACCTTATTACCATTTGAATTACCATTCTTGCCATTGTCTAAAATATTTTGCAACATTTTCTGTAACAAAAATGGAAATTTCAACAACTCGTAAATAGAAATGTTGGCCCTTAATTTTTTAATATCTTCAACAACATCATAATCTAATTGAGGGCCAGCATTAATTTGTTTAATTTCTACTGATTTAGATGGCTTTAGAGGTAAAGTTGTAGTGTTCTCGGCAGGAGGTTTATTTGCTATCTTACTCCTAGTGTTCTAAGGGTGAATAGTCTCGAAGTTGGCTTGGAAGATACTATCCGAGAAGTGTCCAAAGATGTTCAGAGAAGACTCTTCTTCTTGAGTTGTTTCCTGCTCGACCTCCTCTTGAGGGATTTCAGGAGGGATCAAGTCTTCTTTGGCTCCTAGAATTGTCTGGAGAGCACATTGAAAACTTTCTAGGTTCAAGCCTTCGGGATTCGGATTAGGCCGGTTGGCTTGAAAAGGCTTTCGGAAAGGAGGTTTGTAGGGTCCTTTACTCGAAGAGGCTTCTTCTGTCGACCTTTTTAAATCTATAACTTGATTAGATAATTTTTGTACAACTTTGGTTAAATTTTCCAAATCAGAGTTTTCGGGTTGTGTTTTGTTTTGTGTAGGTCTGGGGAGAATTTCAATCTTCTTTTTGGAAGAAGAAACAATCTCAGTTTCGTTGCTAGAGGAATCCTTAAGACTAAGTATGTCTTTTTCAATCTGAGTAGCCTCTTCAAAGGCTTCTAACAACGTGGCCTTTTTAGATCTTTTAACCCAAATAACTATACTTTGATGTAGAGCTTTAGTGTAGTAAGCTATTACAAGACTCTCAGCAGGCAGAGAGTCTGCAGGGATTCGATTTTTGAGTGTTAAAAATCTTCGATTAAAATCTTTAACTTTTTATTTTGAATTCATTTTTAAGTTTGAAAGATCCATGACTAAGACTTCCGGAGGTTTGCCATCTCCGAATTTTTCCAAAAAACATGACTCAAATTTTTCCCAAGACACTATGGTGTGGGGCTGTTGGGCAAAGTACCAAGTGGACGCATTACCCTCAAAGGTGTAAGGGAACAACCTACAGACAACGTCTTCATGTTCAACGTTACGGAGTTTGATGGCTAACATAAAATTTTTAATATGATCTTCGGCTATCTGTTTTGAATCGGGATCAAACTTAGGAAGCCATTTTTCTGGGTGCTTAGGTAAAGGGTGTTGGGCTCCAGGTACAGCTACAACATCCTGGTCCAACTAGGGTCTAGCAGGGTTGTTTTGATTTTCCATTGGGGTAGTGGGTGTAGAAGGACGAGAAGGTGATTTGCCTTCGTCAGAAGAGGAATCTCCTCCAGAAGAGGAAGGAGATGAAGGAGGTGGTGAAGGAGGTATCCCAGATCCTCCTGCAGCAGGATTTGTGTCTGGATCTGAAGGATTCACAGTGGGATTAATATCACCTAATTGCTCTCCGATATCAGAGAAGTCTAAAGGTTGACCCCACGGGCAGTTTGGTCGCCTAAGATTGGCTAAGGCACTATGTGTCTTGATAAGAGATTGACGAACGATCTCTTGGATATCACCACCTGTAGGATTAGGGGTTGCTGGCTCAACTGTGATATGTGGATCTTCGGTTGAAGTAGTTGCTGTTTGAGGGGGAATATTATCTTGTGAACGACTTCTAGTCACTATAGGTGTGCAATTAGGTGGGGGAGGAGTCTTGCGACCACCTCGTGCCATTAATTAAGTTCTGGCCCTCCTTCTAGCGCCATTTGTTGACGGGAAAAACTGTCCGTCCGTACATTGAGAGAGTGGAACCGGTCTGAGGTTGTCTAAATAACCCAAGCTGTTTGGAATGAACCACCCTGACGAGTTTAACGGCTCCGTTGGCCGCCCTAAGGTCTCCTAAGGAAAACCAAAGAGAAAACTAACCTAAACTAATCTAACTAAAACAAATAAAACTAACTAAAACTAACTAAAACTAATAAAACTAACTAAAACTAACTAACTAATACACTAATCTAATTAAAACAAACTACTAAATTAAACTAAAACTATATCTAACTATTCTAACTATTATGTACAATCTACTAATTACTATTATAATAACTCAAATCAACTATTTAATTACCAGCTGCAATATTACTTATTCACAAATGTACACTATCAACAACCTACAGATTTAATTAAAACCTGTAAAACTCATGTGTTCGCTGCCTTAAGACAGCCAAGAAGTCTTTTTTTGATTTTTATATTTTATGAAAAAGAAATAAAGACTACTGAAATTAAACGATCTAATATATTTACTGAAATTAAACAATATAATATAAATCTAATTAAACTTATATCTATATTAAACTACTTAATAAAAACAGTAAACAAAAGACTAATTGACCTGGAAATGCTCCAAATCTGCCCTGTGTATGATAACTTCTAAGCTGGTCGGAGGAGGGAAACTCGCACCGGTTATTCCGTAAGCTTCTCGTAAACGATCTGTTGTGCTTCTCCTTAAAGTGTTTTACAGGACAAACAAGGCATAAAAGAAAATCATAACAATCTTGTGATTATAAATTCCTGCAATAAGGGAAACCTGTTATGCAAAAACTTATATATAACAATTCAATTTATGGAGAAGATAAACCTGT
>ML795556.1:259848-283567 GCA_009831015.1 Picea engelmannii
TCTCTCCACAAGGTAAAACCTCCTTGTGGATAATATCAAATGTTTTACATAATCTGGGAAAAATCCCAAAATCAACTAAACTAAGCAACTAAAATGCAAGTGAAATCTTTGAAATATCCCCTAACTGCCCAGAAACTCAACTGTAATTTCGAATTTACCTACAATAGAACACAATTATCAAATTAGAGAGATATTTCAGTAACAAAATAATAAAAAATTGACCCTACAGACTTAGCTGCAGAATCATCTGATTCTGTAGCTAGTCTAGAATAGCATACAGGACCAGATAGAAATCAAATGAAATCTCTTTTTTAAAACAATCCACTTTAATTTTCTTTTAATAAACATTAAAATCAAATTACTAATAGTTCAAACTAATTCAAATCAAATCAAATCAAAAAAGGTGCAATCAAAATAGGATAAGAATGCTCTGCTTTTTAATTGCCATAAAATATGGTCAAACAATAACCACATTGTTTCATATCCAATTGCAATTACAAGCAAATCGTATTGTATAAGATACGATGAAATCAAAACCGATATAGTTATAATCTAACTTAATCATAATTGATCGGTTACAACTGTGTAAAATTCATATTGTTTTACTTAAAATCCAAAATGGAAAGGCTGTTGCGATTATAATCGAAATGAAACATGCATAACAGCATCCATTAAACTTTTCTATAGAATTCGATTGTTGAGTATCGCATGGTGAACAAATATGACAAAAATAATGATCATAACCATCGTTGACTCATTATAGTCATAGCAATAAATTGATATCGTTCAATCAAATGCAAAGATAGGTAAACTGTTTCCAAAGGAATCATACTCAATGAGTAACGACCAAACAAATTTTGTTATTGATCACCACATAGTCAACAGACAGGGTCTTGATATAATCAACAGAACTCCTAATATAAACCGGGTAAATAACCGAAACGAATACGGCTGAGTTTAATTATAGACACAAATCGTAAGACTGAATATAATCAATCCCATTCCTCAAATCAAAATCAAACGATATATATGTTACAATCTGATAACAAAAATAGTCCAAATCGATTTGGTTAGGTATAACGGCCATTATTTATATCTATTCGCAATTCGGTTATATAATAACAAAATGATATACGAATTGGTCCGAACATAGAATATACAATCACAACAGCTAACCATTTTGCCAACCATTTCACACAAGATATAACCAATTCGAAATGAGATATTGACTGTGTTCCAAAATTGGCATAACCTGTGTTTAGAAAAGATATGAACAATTTTCAATAAATAACAGAGTATCCAAAAACAATCAAATCCAATCATGATCAATCAGATAAGAACTAAATCTAATCAAAACCAATCCAAAAATCGATTAATCAAACTTATATACAACAAATGCATGCTTATTAACCAATTTCAACTTGAGGCTATACACAGAGCTGTGAGTTCATCATATAAACAGGTGATAATCATACCAGTGCGACTGTTTGGACTATGCCATCTTTGAGTTCACAACCGTTGTAGCAGACTCCACATTCTTAAACAAAATCGATCCTGTTGTTTGCTGCTTCTTGTCAGTGGATGGCATCTTTGCCTTCTGGCTGGTAAGCCTTGCCACTTGATCTTCCAGAGCATGGATTCTGGACTGCATCATTGGCACATCGAGGTAATACCTTTCCAACCACGAGCCACACTGTTCACATGGTGGAGCAGTTGTTTTGGTTGGAGCAGGAGGGGGTTTAAACGAGTCACCAGGGGTTTCACAAGTCATTTTGATGCCTAGATAATTAGGATCATTTTGTAAACACGCTGGTAGATTGTTCACAAAATCGTATGAGGGTTTGTCACACAGACCTTTGGAATAGGGATATTCACTTGCCAGGTAACGTTCGATCTCCGAGTCAGAATCTTCACTAACCATGATAGGGTCAGGATTAACAGGTGCCTTTGGTTTGTTTCTTGCCATGCGAGAGATTAACCGGGCGTTCTTCTTGCCTTTAGAATTGGCAGTAGGTTTGGTCTTAGGCTTTTTATCCACGGGTTTAGTATTTTCGACATGACTGGTAACAAAACCGGGTAGGTAGATAGGTGAATCGGGTAGGGGTTTAGGAAACAGATCACTGTAAGGCACAGGGGGTATCGACTTACTCTCGTTCACCATGGGTTTATCAACCTGTGGTGGACTTGAGTCACCAAAATTATTACGTTTAAGAAACTCCTCCCAACAATCTTGGTGTAACCCCAACTCATAAACCATAAGCATTTTAATTAACCTGAAATGGAAAAGACTGTTATCGGACTGGTTCTGTTTGAACCTTTTAGACATTTTAAACAAACTCCTATGCAAGTAGTGAGGCATATTAAGTTCATAACCGATGAAAACCATAAGTAGCCAAAGGTGGTACAAGAAAACAAAACCATACCGGCCCTCGCAGGTAATGAACTGCTTGATTACCATCAGCAAGTCGTGCCAGCATTGCTTCAACATATTTGCAGGCAAACCCTTGTCACAAGAACTCACCTTTCGTGACTGGAAGATTAATGTCCACGGGACATCTTCCACTTTGCAATTTTTCGACCATTTCTGGCCAGTAGCAGGTAGAATGGTAGCCAAACTAAGAAATTGCTCATCAATTTCTAGCTAGACATCCCCAACCTTGGTTGGGCAGCCATCGAAGGTTAACGCAAATTGTCGAGCCACACCAGGGTTAAAGCCATCAAACTTTCGTATGAACGGGAGCCATCCGAATTCCTCTAGGTCACTGTAAGAACCATCAAACATTAACAGTGCCTGGCTACCATTGGGCTCAGCCCTTACAACCAGAGCCATGGTGTGGGTGCATGGTAGGGTTTGGTTTGAACAAAACAATATGCAGGAGCAAAAATCGATAGGGCTTAATAGATGCAAGCGCTCAAAGGGGAATGAATCAATGTAATGCATGTGAAGGTGGTGGGATTATCACCGCCATGCAGTGTATTAATGGCACAGTACAGTGTTGTTCAATCAATCATAATAACGTTTAAAACATATTAATCGGCCAACCCGAATCGGTGAATAACTATATCAACGTGCCATTAATCAAATGTAAAACCAAAACCATATGTTATATTAATGCGCCAAGTGTATAATTCAAACCAACATGAAATCCAAAAGTTTCACCAACGCGCCAAGTGTAAAACATTGCCATGACATCAAACTCACCTTTGACCCATGCGCTTGTTGCATAGTCCAAGTTTATAAAACATTGCAACAAGAGATTTTATAAAATATATAAGTCGAAAGATCATAATAATAGGATCATGTCATAAAGAAAACTTTAATCCACCATGACCTCTATATAATCAAGTATAATTCATCAATCAACAAACTCAATGCCTTATCAATTAAATAAAAATCAAGTTGCGCAAATGGACATAGTTCGAAAAATAAACCAAAGGTAAGCACCAATCAACATATCAATGAGAAGATCATAACAGTCCAAATGCTGATGGAGGAGTTTTCACGCTTTCAGTCGTGAAAACTAAATTGAAACCAATTTGCAAATGTTGCTTGAAATGAAGGTGTCGTCTTTTTGTGAAATGCGACATAAATTTGAAATTCAAGAGACATAGGTGTAGGTAGATTTTAGGGCAATTGAAAAAATTGAATTGGCTGCCAACAGGCGGGTAGTCATTTTTGTTTGTCTATTGATTATTACATGTTCGTCCAGTTGCATGATGTGATATTATGATGTGTCATTGTTGTTTGTTGCCTAAATGCGTAAGTTGTGTTGATCAATTGTTGTTGTTGATTTCCTTCCTTCTTAAAACAAAGAAAAAAATAATTCACTGCTTTGAGTCGCATGTAGTCGTAACGATCGGGGTCATTACATATGGTATCAAAGTTGGTTCGACCTGTGACTTGGAATCACTACGGCTTCAGAGGCAGGTAATCATGGTTAGAGGATGCTGCAGAGGCAGACGACGAGGTGTTAGGGGAGGAGGCATGATGCCTCTTGTAGCATCCACACCCGAGGGGTCTAACCCCCAGGGAAACTAACAGGTTGTCGGGCATGAACATATATTTGTGGGTGATGCGGTTGGGATTATGAGGTCCTTTTGGTATATGTCTGAGGCACTGATCAATTGTTTGGATAGATATGAGGCCAGGGCGCCGAAACCCCCTAAGGGTCTACTCCATGCTTCGGTCGATACTGGTAGCATTCACCGCAAAATCAAGAAGGTCAAATTTATCGAGTTATTTGGTGCCCCGGATGGCAAAACTACCGAGGCATGGTTGGAAAATGTGGCAATGTGCTTTGCACTTCATGAATATACCTCCAATATGAAGATCTACATGGTGATATTAAAACTAAAGGGGAGTGCTCTTCTATGGTAGAATACTCTCATGCCACAATTGAACATGGTCGTCAAAGACGTGTCATGGGAATTGTTCGAGGAACAATTCCAAGAGAGGTATCTGTCAGAGGAATTCATTAAGCATCAACTCAATGAGTTCAAGGCCTTGAGACAGGGTGGTCATATGGTGCCTGAGTACAAGGCCAATTTTATGGAACTTCTTCAGTATGCTCTGCATCTGAATAATGAGAAACTCAAGGTCAATAGGTTTGTGTTTGGCATTAATGTCATTCTTCGTTCAAAGGTTAGGATTTTGATGCCTCAAACCTTGCATGATGCCATCCAGAAGGCCCTCATAGAAGAGGAGGAGCTTATCCGCAAGGTTCAGAGAAAGACTCCTGCGAGACCAGTAGGGAAGGTGTCATCTAGTGCGCAGCAGTGTCAGACACTAGCTAGACACTCACCAAGATATTCTGCCTTCCAGAGAGGATCCACTTTCATTACACCTTGGAGATCAACACCTCAGCAGCAGACTCCTTACCAGGGACCACAACACTAGCAACAACGCCAACCACAACAACAATAGATTAGGCATGTTCAACAAAACAAACCAGGATTCTAGGTCAGTGGGTCGTTAGCTCCTACTTCGGGTACCAGGAGTACTAGACCGAAGAAGGGGTGTTGGACATGTTGGGAGCCACATTACCAACACGAGTGCCCAGTGGAGAGGACTAGAGCATCTGGATCAGTCGGACTCACTACCATGGGATATTTGGGCAAGGCCCATTGGATTCATGCAATGGTGAATAACCTACAGGTAGAGCACCATTTGACTATGCTCGAGACATCAGGTACCATCATTGACCACACCCTTAGTATTTTGATAGATCTTGGTGCTACCGAGAGTTTCATTTCTAGTGCAACGCTAAAAATAATTAAGGTAAAGGTAGTCGAACAGGATGAGTTTATCTTTGTAGAAATGGCTTTGAGAGCCAGATGAAAGGTTGGAGGGAAGGATACGGGCTGTAGCCTTAACCTAGGAGAGTTTATCACTAGGGCCAACCTGTACATCACGATCTTAGGATCTTATGATGTCGTGATCGATATGGACTAGGTGGAATCACATGAGGCGATACCCAACTATAAGATTAAATGGTTGAGCTTGGTCGATGATGAGGGACAGAGAAGTATGATTGTAGGTCGGAACCAGGGAGTTTCCCTGAGGTTCATCTCTTCCTTGCACCTATGGAAGAGCATGCACAAGGGATGTAAGATTTATGCGATCCTTGCGTTAAATGAGAAGGGAGTAGCGAAAGGTCTAGAACACCTTCCGGTGGTGAGAGAGTTTGTAGATGTTTTCCCTGAGGATTTACATAGGATGCCATAGGAGAGGGAATTGGAATTTACCATAGAACTAAAAATGAGAACTGAACCGATAGCAAGAACTCCTTATCGGATGTCGCCCCGAATTTACAGGAGTTGAGAATGAAACTGAAGGAGTTGTTGGACCTAGGAATTATACGTCCAAGTGTGTCATCGTGGGTTGTGCCTGTTATCTTCATATGGAATAAGGATCATTCGTGGAGACTTTGCATCGACTACTGCCAATTGAACAAGGAAACGATCAAGAATCAATACCCATTGCCAAGGATTGATGATTTGTTCAATCAGATGAAAGGCGTGACGGTGTTTTCAAAGATTGACTTGAGATCAAGGTATCACCTATTACGGATCAAAGAGGACGACATCCCTAAGACCTTCTTTAAGATGATTTTTGGACATTACAAGTTTACTATTCTATCGTTTGGACTGACAAATGCCCTAGGGGTATTTATGAGTTTGATGTATGAGGTGTTTCGTGAATACTTGGACAAGTTCATCCAAGTGTTCATTGAAAATATTTTGATTTACTCTAGGATGTTGGAGGAGCATGATGAGCACTTGCGCTTGGTACTACAGTGTCTGCGAGAGAACAAATTGTATGGGACATTGCCTAAATGGTCGTTTTAACTATCAAAGATTCACTACTTAGGGCATGTCATCTCCGGCGAAGGTATTGTTGTGGATACAACAAAGGTCAAGAATATTATGGAATGTCCTGCATCAACAAATGTCCCCGAAGTGTGTATCTTCATGGGCTTAGTGGGATATTATAGACGGTTTGTCGAGGGTTTTTCGAAGATAGAAAATACGATCATGGAATTGTAGAAGAAGAAAAATAATTTTTTTTAGACCGAGAAATGCGCGGAGGCATTTCGGAGGCTCAAGCAGTTGTTGACAACAACACCGATACTAAAGGTCCCTGACATGGATTCATACTTCTTGGTATTCACTGACACATACAAGGAAGGCTTAGACGAAGTCTTGATTCAAGACGATCGAGTGATTGCTTACATCTCGAGAAATTTGAGAAGGCATGAGGAGAACTATGCAACGCATGATCTGGAGTTGTTAGCCATTATGTATGCCTTGAGATTTTGGATACACTACCTCATTGGACAAAAATTCGAACTAAAAATGGACCACTGTGGACTACAACACATATTTACTCAAAGTGACTTGAATGCATGACAACGACGTTGGTCGTAATTTCTTAGTGAATACGATTTAGATATTACTTACATAAAGGGAATAATGAACATAGTGGTTGATGCATTGAGTCAGAAATCGCGTATATTTTTGGTGATGCCTCTTCAGACGAGTCTATGTGAAAATATTCTAAATTTACGATGTGACGATGAATGGTTCAAAGAGGTCAAGGATTTTATCAGACAAAACACAATGTGGGTACCAAAATTTGAAGGATTTGCTATGGACAACGACGGATTATTGATATTTAAAAGTTGAATTTACATACCTCCCAATGACGGGTTGAGGAGTTTGATCCTAAACGAGGCTCACAGAGCAGTGTACATGGATCATCCTGGATTCATGAAGATGAGCACAGACCTTAAACCCTTATTCTTCTGTAAAGGAATGAAGGTAGACATAGTCAACTACGTGGCAAGATATTTAGAATGTCAGCAGGTGAAGGTTGAACATAGACATCCAACAAGATTAATACAACCACACGCTATTCTGGAATCAAAATGGGAGGTCATTTCGATGGATTTTATTTTTGGATTACCACTGATGGGAATGAGACATGACTTGATTTTTGCAATAGTCAACACTCTGATGAAGAGTTCTCATTTTATTCCTGTGCGTATGGCATACCAGGAACCTGACATAGATAGAGTTTTCATTAGTAATATTGTGAGGCTGCATGGTGTGCCTAAGAGGATTATATCCAATTGAGGAGCGGTGTTTACTCAACGATTTTGGACTAGTTTCCAAAAGGTCTTTGGAACCAAACTTAACTTTAGTACCGCATATCACCCAGAGATAGATGGGAAACCTGAATGAACAAACCAAATCTTGGAGGATATGTTGTGTATGTATGTTATGGACCAACAAAAGCGTTGGGAAGATTTCTTGCCACTGGTAGAATTTGCATACAACAACATTTTTCAAAGCACCATTAATATAGCGCCCTTTGAGTTTCTTTACGGGCGACCATGTTAGATGCCTTTGAGTTGGGATTGGCTTGAGGATAAGGTCCTGGTGGGAACAAAAGTGATCCAAGAAATGGAAGATCAAATTAAAACCATAAGACAAAGGATCAAAGAAGCACATGATCAAATTAAGATTTATGTCAATGTAAATACCGTGCCGACCATAGTTACGAGGTTGGCGATCGATTTTTCTTGTATATGAAACTGCATAAGAGTTCGATCAAGTTTGGGAAGGGTGATAAACTCTCTCCTAGGTTCATGGGACCTTTTGAGATTGTGGAAAGGAAGGGGCATGTGGCCTATCAACTAGCCTTACCTAACTCTTTGAAGCATATGCACGATGTTTTTCACATATCTATTTTGAGACATTATATTAGTGATCCTACACATGTTATTGACATGAGTTCCTTGCAGGTATCTGATGAGGGTGCGCTCATGACTGAGCCAATCTGCATTCTGGACAATCGCATTCGAAATCTACAACGTCGAACAGTACATCAGGTCAAGGTCCAGTGGGACAACTATAGTCTGCACTCGATGACTTGGGAGGACACATATGATATGTGTGAGAAGTTTCCATTTTTCTTTGATAGATAGACTTATGATACTGTGATATACTTATTTCGGCACTAATATATTATGAAACTTCGAGACGAAGTTAAACCAAGAGGGGGTGTATGTAAAATCTCGCTCTTGCGTGCACTGAGCAAAATTATTCTTTGAGGACACTTGCATGCAAGTGATCCGGGTTATTATACTATTGGCCATTTTGATTATGATTATGATATATTATGGATTTGTTGATATGTTATTTTGTTGTATTTACATATATAGGTTCTAGTGATTGGGTTCTCCTGAGTGTGCATGACTTTGGATGTTGATGGATGTAGGATGCCGATAGCTTGCTGACTAGACTCACATTTGGAGTAGAGGGGTCACGCACGACAACCAAAGACTTTAAGGGAGAGGTGTGGTAGCATCCCTGCCACGACCTACTAGCACTCCCATCATGGATCAAACTATAGGTTAACGATTAGCTAGTTAGAGAAGACCCACGATGTCATGAGGGAAGACTGTGAAAGTCGTTCACGATGATTCTAAGGGGTGTGCAATAAGGTAGGGCCCTTATTCATTAGATTCCATTAGTCTCCAACAATATCACCTAGCAGAGTATTGACTCCAAAGGTTGGACATCTACCAAATTCAATAAAGAGGCGAGTGACACCCTTGGAGCACGTGGTGTGTCCTGAAGGGCACGTCGCGCAAATAAATGGAAAGAGGCGAGTGACACGCTTGGAGTACGTAGTGCGTCTTGAAGGGAACGTCGTGTAAAGAAAATGGAAAGAGGCGAGTGGCACCCTTGGATAACATCACAATTTTAACTTGTAAGTGACTAAACCTAGTGCCTAGAAAAATATGCCTCCTTAGGACCTAGTCGGCCTTAAAATGAATGATATGAGAAGTAAAGTTTAAAAACAATTTTTCCCTAAAAGAAAAAGGTTGCCCAGCCTAGTGAATGTAAAACCTAGGTCTAAGCAGAACCCCTTAACAAAAATATTTAGACATATAACAAGAAGGGGGTGAAGAAATTCAAACTTTATTTATTAAAGTAAAAATAAATAAAAGTTTACATTGGAGAATTAAATTTTTAAAAAGAGGGGTAATGGTTATTTTTATCTACATTTTCTAATTTAATTTTTAGTTAAAAAGAAAAGAGGGTAAATGGTTGTTTTTATCTACACTTGCTAAATTATTTTTTAATTAAAAAGGGTAAATGGTTGTTTTATCTACACTTGCTAAATTGAAATTTTTTTAGTTAAAAATTAAAAAGGAGGAAACTTAAAAGAAAGAAGAAAATTAAGAAAAAAGGGGAAACTTAAAGAAAAGGGGAAACGTAAAGAAAAAGATGAATGTCTAACTTACTAAGGAATCTAGCCTTTGGAACTTTCTATTTATGAACTCAACTAGGAATTAAGTAAGGCGTAAGTCATTTAAGAATTGTAAGGGAATAATGGGACACCTAGGAGCGTTTTTAGGAACGCTTTTAGGTGGGTGACGGAAATAGGAATATTTAATTAATTAATAAAATTGATTTTCTGGTGCAACTAGGGGATCGAGCGACGTGTACGGGGGAGGTTTTTCGAAATTAATTAAATGAAAAAGGAATTTGATGAGAATTTGGGGAAACTAATTACTTAAAAACTTTATAAAAATGATGGAGGAGGAGGAGTATGGATCTCATCTTTTTGTGTAACGTTACGCTGCTGAAATTTAATCTTGAATGAACTTTCTCTTCTGGGAGTTGGGATACCCAACTCGGGTAACGAGTGGTAGCATGACATTGCGAGGCGAGATGGGTGCTAGCATTCTATGGTATTGTGTGTGTGGACCCTTTGCAGCTCGAGGGGCTCAGGGGGAAGAAGAGTACCCCTGACGTTGGCTAGGAGGTATCGGTGAGGTCACATCGGTCAGCAAGCGAGAGCTGGAAGGAGCGCACATGGGACAACGACTTCGAAACTTTCACATTTGTCTACAATACAACATGTGAATATTATATTGAATGATAGTTTAAATATTGTTCCTGCGCCTTCAGTAATGTACTTCTACTATGTTAAATTTTATGTTTAATCAATGTAACACTATCTAGAGATTTCATTTTTATCTTTCCACAAATTGTTTTGATGAGCCGAGGGTTTTATGATCATAGAACTTAAAGTTATACCAGCCTTATGCTCATTGTATTTGAATTGATTTCCCATGGTGAACCCAAACTCTGATTGCAATGACTTCTATGCGTTTGTTTTTATTGATTTATTATGAAGAACAATTATGTTTTTTATCTTTTTCCCCTTTTCCTTAAGTTATTAGTCTGTGCCTGAGTAGTCGGCTAGGAGCCTAATCGACTGTTTGCACGCCAGTGTTTAAGACTCATATTTAAATTCCATTCCTTCCTATGCATGGATAACAAGTGAAGGAAAAATGTTCACCCAACTATATATCCCTTATCTTTGTGTTTTTCTCTTATGATAAATCTCTATTCCTTACACCTTCTTTTTGAATGAGTATCTCTGCGTTTTTGATTGATTCATTCTTGAATCATTAATCTTTTTGTTTCTGTGAATGAGTACCACCATGTTTTGATTGGTAAAATATCTAATCTTTGCATTTTACTAATTTCTAAACTCTGTGTTTTACCAATGTCTAATCTCTGTGTTTTACCAGTGTCCAATCTCTGCGTTATATTACTTACCACTGTGAATTTTTAGTCTATGGTTTTCTTTTTAGATAGATAATTACTTGGCATATTTTTTTTTGTTTGTTAATTTGTGCAGGACCTGTTGGCTACGCGATTAACCTGTGGCTTGAGAAACTGCGACTCAGGGGCATCTAAGCTGTCAAAATCACTTGGGGATCGCACCTGGCCTGAGCCACACCAACCCTTAACATGGTTGAATTTTTTTTTGTCCCCGCAGGTTTCGAACTGGTGACTTTAACATCACGGAGTGGCTTAACAACACTCTCTGTCACCGACTGTCCTACACCTGAGGGACTTAAAATTTGAAGGACATGGGGGTGGTATTTGATCCACTTATCTGTGCATGGGTCACGATACCATTTAATATGGTATCTCTGGGTGTAACCACACGTTCGACCACTACCTCAAGGTGTCCCCATGGCTCCAGGTAAAGCCCTCATGAGAATTGAACCTTGCCCAATGGTGAAAAACTCCTCGCTTTCCACCATTGGATCCAACCCCTTTGGACGATAATTACTTGGCATATTACCCAACCTTCACACCATGATTTTCTTAGAAAATTACCCAACATCCACACCACGATTTTCTTGGCACATTGCACAGAATCTACACAACGATTTTCTGGGCGAATTACCCTGTATTTACCCAGCGATGTCAATAGATTTATCAATATATTTATCAATAAGTTTTAGCAATAGATGTATCAATAAACTTCCTACTGGATAGTGACTTGATCATTGAAAGCGATATATATTACACAATGTTATCATATTTCACATCGATATCATATTACCCATGCGATATCATATTAAACAATGATATCGTAATGCACAACGATATCCTATTTAACTCAGTGACATATATGAATATACAACAATATCATATTTAAACTCTGCGATTTTCCCTTAAATATAATTGTTAGACAACGATATGTTTAGACAGAGATATCATGTGTTAATAGACAACGATTTCCATCGATGTGATTTCTATCATCAATGCAATTTTGTTTACAACTATTACCAATGTGATTTCTATTATCAATGCGATTTTGTTTACAACTATTGTCAATGCGATTTCTATTATCATATATTTAGACATCGATATGAAATCATATATTTAGACTACGAAATCATATCATATATTTACACAGTGATAACATATATTTAGACAACGATATCATATCATATATTTGGACAGCGATATCATTCATTTATTAGACAACGTTATCATGTATTAATAGTCAGTGATATCATACTTTTATAGACAACATGCCATATGTTTAATAGACAACCTCATAATGTATTCAGCAGGCAGCGAAGTTATTTGTGTTCTAGAAAAGATAGGTATATTACTAGGATTAAGTGACTTGTGCACTGAAAAAGGTAAACTCTTCTACAACCATCATGTTTGGATTCTAGTTTCAATGTTTCAAAGTTTAGGTTATATGAAATAATATTGCTTTATCAAAGGTGAACAAACTTCACATAAAATTTTCTTCATAATTGAACTTTAATGAAATATTTTAACATACACTTAATTACATTAACTAAAATGTCTAAATAGGTACAACTAACATATCCTTTAAAGTGAAATGAACTTGAATAAAATAAAGTAGATTGTTATACAAAGAAAATAATAATTTTTATTAATATTAATTGATATAAAAGTTTTAAAAATTTATTTGACTTTTATTAAAAAATAATAGGATTATAATTCGTTAGACAAAGATATAAATGTTGAATTAATAGAATTTGTTAGATATAATGGTTTATTGGCGTAATAGTTTATTAGCTTGTGCAAGATTAATGGTCAAGGGATTAGTAGTTTTATTAGCTAAAACGTTTAATAGTTTAACAATTAATTGGTTACTTTGCACCTTGTGCCTTAAGTCGAATTGTAAATGGTGGTTGGTCGTAGTGGTTTCACCACACATGTTTTCCTTGTAGGAACCATAAATACTTTGGTTAGCGGGGAAATTTAGTTTTGAGTGTTGTCACCTTGCGTCTTGTCGACTTGTTGCTTGGGTGCTTGGGTATAGTCTTCGTGTATTTATTGACATATGATTCGGTCTCCTAACATGAGGGATTTAGATTGGGTTAAAGGTCTAGATATGTTATGTTGTGATATGGTTATTGTCACGCCTAACGCCTTGTGACGACATGATTCCTGATGAGGGGATCATTGCACGCCCTGATGGATAGATGTGAATGACAACCTGGTCGGAGTCTTGTTCTTCCCAATGTGGGAATTTGTTCACTGTAATTGATGTTGGTACTTGGTTTTGTAACACCTTAATGCGATTGGTTTTGCGTGTCGTAGAGGTTTCTAGTTATGGTTCGTCGAGACGATGTGTCCTTTAGCTTGTAAATTTTTTCTTGATTGTGTCGGGCGGGTAGCCATTTTTATCTGTCTCTTGATTATCGCATGTTCGTCTAGTTGCATGATGTGCTAGTATGTTGTGTAATTATTGTATATTTCCTGAATGTGTAAGTTGTGTTGATCAATTGTTGTTGTTGATTTCCTTCCTGCTTAAAAAAAATATTGCACTGCTTTGCGTCGCATGTAGTCGTAACGATCGGGGTTGTTACATCTTGTATTATATTTATATACCTTCAAGCCTAGTTATTCGTTATTTTTGATAACATTGTCTTTGTCTACTTATTTAATTCGTTGTACACTTTTTTTTTTATGTATCACTTTGTATCTGGTAAATTCATTATGTTATGCTTGATTTGGAAAATATTGTAGAGATCTTCCATTAGTCATCTCAAAGTTGTATTTAAGCCCATTAGTTTCCTGTTACCTTTACCATAACTATTGGGTTGACCCAAGTTATTAGCTATTATATCAAACTGGACTTTAGTCATATAATCCAGAATTTTAATTCAAACAGGGCGACCGAGGAGGACGGCCTCACTATGTGCGACAACCCTCCTAACCTGTGGGTATAGAATATTTTGGTCTCATTTACTTGCTCAAATTATATGAAAAGAATTTATACTGTGTAATGTTTGTATTGGGAATTACATAACCCAATGTTCCGATCTTTGGTTTGGTTCTGGTCAACTTCATTATGGATAGTGGATTTGCATAAATGAATTGGAAAACGTATTCGGGTTCCTTTTCTTAAGCTCACGAGGAAGAAATCAGAGTGTTAATACTTCTTTAGTATGATGTCCCTAACATGTTTTCATAATCAAACTTTATACATTGCCCAATGTTTGTGATTGTAATAAGAATTATGACACTCATAAACATGTAATATTTGAAAGGAAAAACAATAATAAAGGATTTCAATGAATACTATCTTGATAAATTTCGATTTGATTTTGCAAATAATAATAAAGGATTTCAATGAATACTATCTTGATAAATTTCGATTTGATTTTGCAAATAATTTGATGAAATTATCACATGTTTACTTATGTTTATCAAAATTGCCACTAAAGGAAACATATGCATATTTACCACATTGTTGTTTAAACATGTTCTGAACGTCTATGTTTTCTTTCACATTCTAGTATTATTGTATCCATCATATTACTCAGCCATAGATATGTTAATTCATGTTTGATTTCCACACCAATTCTATTATAACAATGTTGGTAACATTCAATAACATATGCATATCAAACATATAATTAAACATGAATGTAATGATAGAGAAAAAAATAAAAATACATACATATATATATATATATATATATATATATATATATATATATATATATATATATATGGAACCTGGGAAAACAGGAGGAACAACAAAGTTCCACCCAACCATAAACTGGATCATCCAAGACACTTGATCTAGTCACCCCTGATCATCACCATGAATCCATAAGGGCGAACTAAGCCTCCCTGTCCAACAATGCCTTTCGTATTTCTCTAGTTTCCTAATACTTTTGTGCTCACACAACAATCATTGAATATCCTTTGTTTTCCTGAGAAACTTTTTCAAAAAGCTTTCATTCTCCCTTCCACATGCTAAGAAGCGTCCTACCTCCTCAAAAAAGTTTTTATATTCTTTTCCTATGTCTTCCTTTCTTTCCAAGCTCTTTTCATTCCTTTGTAAATTTGTAGCCTTGAAAATCTCTGATTTTTAGGGTCTGTCAATCATCAAAACTGACTTTTTACACTTGTACCGTTTTTCCCAAGGTCGGCTCTAACTTGTTCCCCACTCATGGATTCATAATTATCTCTTTTTAACTTGTTTGTTCCTTCTATTCCCTTCATTTAATTAAAAAAAATATTGTCTCTTACATCTGTCCAATAACTAAGGACACTTGGCAAGTCAATGTCTTGCACAATAATTAAATTAGCAACAGTCAAATTTACCATATAATTCTACATTCAAATTTCCAATTAAAGAAATTTATTAACATGCCAAATATTTTATTTAAGGTGTGTTACAGAGCAGACACATCCATGGCCTCCACAGTAGGTCTCTCCATGCAATAGAAGAAAGTGGATAAGGTCATGGAAGAATACAAAGAGATGTTCTCCTCACCCATTGAGGTACCTCTGCACTATTAGGTCAAGCACTCAATCAATATGACCACCGACACATCGCTACCCAATGGGCCATTCTATCGCTGCTCTCTGTCATAAAATGAGGAAATCAAGCACCAGGTCCAAGAGATGCTCGAAAAGGGGCACATCTGACCAATCTCATCACCTTGTGGAAGCCCAATCATTCATGTGCATAAGAAAGACCAGACTTGGCAACTCTGCATTGATTATCGGGCCCTAAATAAAATCACAATCGAGAACTGATACCCAATTCCTCAAATTGATGATCTCCTTGACCAACTCAAGAGGGAAACATACTTCAGTAATATTGATTTGAATTCTCGCTACCACCAGGTCGCAATAGAGCATACTGATGTATGAAAGACTATAGTTATGTCCAAAGAAGGTAGTTTTGAATGGTTGGTCATGCCATTTGGCTTGACGAACGCCCCAACAAATTTCATGAGGATGATGGACGATATCTTGCAGCCTTTCATGAATTATTTTTTGGTAGTGTATTTGGATGACATCCTTATATTTAGCAAGAGTTGGGCAGAACATTTGCAACATATTCAACAGGTTCTGCACAATCTGCAGTAACACAAATTGTTTACAAATTTGGAAAAATGTTTCTTCGGCATGAACAAGGTCCATTACCTAAGATACATTGTTGATGAGCATGCGGTCCATGTCAATCCAGCCAAGATCTAGGTCATTCATGATTGGAAATCCCCAACTACACTCTCTGAGCTTCAAAGCTTCTTAGGACTTGCCAATTTATATCATAAGTTCATGTTGGGATTCTCCAATATTGCATGGGCCCTTATCCAAGTGACCAAGGGTGGTGGCAAGGTAAATTTTATGTGAGGTTAGTCGCAAAAAAAGAGTTCGATGATTTGAAGCAACACTTGTGCTCAGCCCCAATGCTCTCATTACCCGACCTACAACAACCTTTTGAGATTGAGACAAATGCTTGAGACTATGTTGTGGGAACAATTCTCACTAAGGAAGGACATCATGTGGCCTATAATATTGAGACACTATCGAATGTTGTCCGTAATTACCCCACTTATGGCAAAGAAATGTATTCCATTGTACAATCCTACCGCTAGTGGAGGTATTACATTATCGAGAAAGAGACAATCATCCACACTGATCATAAGCCTTTGTAGTTCATGCAGACACAAGGAAAATTAAAGAATGACCACAATCAAAAGTGGTCCACATACTTGCAGTAGTTCCATATCAACATCAAGTATAAGAAATGGAGCACCAAACACATCGTTGACTGCCTCGGTTGACCTTCAATTGCATCACTAGCCATGGTGCTACACTCCTACAAACATGAAACCTTCAGATGGCCCCAACTCTATGAGGGATATTCTGACTTCGCCACTACCTACCATATGTTGGGCACAAACACATATGTCAATGATTTCCATCTTTAGGGTGGGTTGTTGTGCCATATGGGCCATATTTGTTTCCCATCAAGCGAGGGAGAAAATCTTATTTGGGAAGATCACTACAGTCGGGTGGTAGGACACTTCGACATAGAAAAGATACTGGCAATGCTGCAACAACAATTCTATTGGTCGAAACTTCAACATGATGTCAAAAAGTATATCAGGTCCTACACGGCCTCTGTCATTACTAAATCGGTCATTAAGAAACAAGGAATATACACTCCTTTGCCTACTCCCAATATGCCTAGGGAATCCATGTCGATGGACTACATATTGGGCCTTCCTTCAACCAAAAAGGGAAATGGATGTGTTTTTGTGGTTGTTGATCGATTTTCCAAGATGGTGATTTTGGACACCTGCAAGAAAAACATCATAATGGAGGCCACTACCAAGCTCTTCTTCGAACGAATGTGGGAACATTTTGGGATACCACAAACCATCGTCGCATATCAAGACAACCATTTCCTCAACACATTTTAATCGATCCTCTAGTCACAGATGGACACCAAGCTCACCAAATACACTGCCTTCAACCCCCAACATGATGGCCAAACCGAGGTTGTCAACAGGATGATAGTGCATATCCTACACATGACTAAGTAAGACAAGTAAGGGAGTGTAGTAATGACGTATGGCCCATGCAAGGACGACTAAGATGAGTTCTACAAGATGGGCTTGACTTTTTCTTTGGGATAGTTGTGTTCTTGTTATGTTTTGAGTTGGAGTCAGGTTCTTGTTAGGTTTTGAGTTTGAGTCACGGTTGAAGTTTGACGAACAAAATGTTTGTCATGACCATTTTTCTTAAGTCAAATTGAAATTTTTATATTTCTGTCATGCTAAACTATTAATTTACTATTAATTTGTAAAAACATATTTTTTATTATTAACATAATTTTCAAAATATCATTAATTTAATTTAAAAGTAAATAATTTATAATGTAATTAAATATATAACGTCACATTGTTATTGGAAAGTGGTGTAGTGCCAATAAGTAAGAGTACCACGTCATCCCAAATATTTCAAGTGTGAACTATGGAGTATTTAAGAAACTCTTCATCCTTCTATTATAAGTTAGAACACTAATTTCTCACAGTAACTAATGGCAATATCTAGGTTTTCTCCCAGCAATAAATAAGTAAGTATAATATAGATATGATTATAATATTATGGTGTTAGGAGGCTAAACAACGTGGCCCAACTTAAGTAATGCAATGTGAAATAAAACACCAATTCATTCTCTTTTTAGGATAGCAACCTAAACAATGCGATGCGAAATGAAACACCTATTCCTTCAAAGTTAATTTGAACTGCAAAATTGGTATAATGATCTAATTATTTATTTAGTGAGAATTTGATCAATGAAAATTTTTGCTGAAATTTGAAATAACATATTAAGATTGATATTTTTTTAATAGTTTCATAACCTATAAAGTTACGTATTTTGTAAAAGTTTTTGAAATTGTATAAAATTATTTGTAAATATAAATAATTTTGGGATTTTTCCAATAACAATCAACTATCTTAACTTAAAATATATAAAAAAAAAATGAAAATGAAGATGAAATTTCTCAAAATTGAAATTGAGATTGAAAATGTTGATAGAGTTTAATTATCTCCCAAATCTGATTTTTTCTTTTACTTTCTCTTTCAATGAAGCTTTTGAATATTGGATATTTTCTTATATGATGTTCTTCAACATTTAGAAGATTCCATCCATCCTTCGTCTATGTCCATACTTCGTCTATGTCAATCGTTTTCGTTTTAAGCACATCAAATTTATATTATTTTATTACATAACAAATTTAGATTTTATGTTTATATGGTTGAATTTTATATGGAGTTTGAAATGTTTTAAAAATTTATTTTCGAAATGTTGCTCAGTGTTAAGTTTGAATGTCAATTGTTTTCGACACAAGAAGTTTATACCTCTTCTTTTACACACAACAAATTTAAATTTTATGTTTGTATGGTTGAATTTTATATGGAGTTTGAAATGTTTTAAGAAGTTATTTTTGAAATGTTGCTCAACATGGAATTAACACATGATATTTAAAAAATATATTAATATGGAAAAAATATTTTAATGCCACCCATAAATAAAGTATTTCAATATCTATATCAACTCTATATATAGAGAAAGCAATAGAGTAATTGAAAATAAACACTTCATTAATAGGTTCTTTACTTCCCAATGCACAATTCTTTTAATGCTATAAGAAGAAAATTATTTCAATGTGTACCATAAATAAAATATTTTTATGTCCACTTATTTTAACATCCACCTTAGGTAAAATAATTTTCTATCAAGATTGACCTTTAAGTAAAATAATTTCATATCAACTTTGTATAGAGAGAGTAAATGGGAGTAAAAAAATTCTTAAGACGGAGATGTGTCATTGAATGGTGGGTTGAGTATGATGGAGATGTGCAATTCCTTGAGTTCTCAACATGAAGTTCAGACATGAAATATATATATTAAGAACTAGCTTAGATCCATCTTCTAGAGATCTATTATGCGTCTAGATACATCAAATCTTTAAGATGTAAATATTTCTTTAAGTTTTGTACTCTTAAAAAAAATACATCTCGAAGAATTTGATGCCTCTAGATATATGATAGATATGGAGTTAAAATGAATCTACCCTAATCTTTTATTATATACAAGTTTTAAATTAAAATCATATAACACTAAATGCTCCAACTTCTTGCCAATCCTTGGACTAAGAAACTTCATGGCCATGATAGGGACTGAGATGAGGAGAGATGAAACAATGGCCAAAGATGAAGCAAGCGCCCGCCAACTAAGATAAACACTCGATTTGTCTTTTATTTGTTGAAGTAAATTAATAAATAAATTAAGTTAATTTTTATGATTGCAATGTAATATTGGCTTATGTCCCAAGGTAAGGATGTCTAAGACAAGAAAATATCAGATGACCTACATCAAAAATAAAAAAATAAACTTATTTTTATAATAGAAAGGTAAAAATTATTAAAATAAAAAAAATATTAAATTATAAAAATAAATTAATAAATAAATAAATTTAATTTTTACTATTAATAAATATAATTGAAACAATTTATATTAATAAAAATAATTAATAATAAATAAAAATAAATTACTAAACAATTTATATTTANTCTTCTTTTACACACAACAAATTTAAATTTTATGTTTGTATGGTTGAATTTTATATGGAGTTTGAAATGTTTTAAGAAGTTATTTTTGAAATGTTGCTCAACATGGAATTAACACATGATATTTAAAAAATATATTAATATGGAAAAAATATTTTAATGCCACCCATAAATAAAGTATTTCAATATCTATATCAACTCTATATATAGAGAAAGCAATAGAGTAATTGAAAATAAACACTTCATTAATAGGTTCTTTACTTCCCAATGCACAATTCTTTTAATGCTATAAGAAGAAAATTATTTCAATGTGTACCATAAATAAAATATTTTTATGTCCACTTATTTTAACATCCACCTTAGGTAAAATAATTTTCTATCAAGATTGACCTTTAAGTAAAATAATTTCATATCAACTTTGTATAGAGAGAGTAAATGGGAGTAAAAAAATTCTTAAGACGGAGATGTGTCATTGAATGGTGGGTTGAGTATGATGGAGATGTGCAATTCCTTGAGTTCTCAACATGAAGTTCAGACATGAAATATATATATTAAGAACTAGCTTAGATCCATCTTCTAGAGATCTATTATGCGTCTAGATACATCAAATCTTTAAGATGTAAATATTTCTTTAAGTTTTGTACTCTTAAAAAAAATACATCTCGAAGAATTTGATGCCTCTAGATATATGATAGATATGGAGTTAAAATGAATCTACCCTAATCTTTTATTATATACAAGTTTTAAATTAAAATCATATAACACTAAATGCTCCAACTTCTTGCCAATCCTTGGACTAAGAAACTTCATGGCCATGATAGGGACTGAGATGAGGAGAGATGAAACAATGGCCAAAGATGAAGCAAGCGCCCGCCAACTAAGATAAACACTCGATTTGTCTTTTATTTGTTGAAGTAAATTAATAAATAAATTAAGTTAATTTTTATGATTGCAATGTAATATTGGCTTATGTCCCAAGGTAAGGATGTCTAAGACAAGAAAATATCAGATGACCTACATCAAAAATAAAAAAATAAACTTATTTTTATAATAGAAAGGTAAAAATTATTAAAATAAAAAAAATATTAAATTATAAAAATAAATTAATAAATAAATAAATTTAATTTTTACTATTAATAAATATAATTGAAACAATTTATATTAATAAAAATAATTAATAATAAATAAAAATAAATTACTAAACAATTTATATTTAAACAATTTATATTTATTAAAAATAAGTAAAAGTAAATTAATAAATAGATAGATAAACTTAATTTTTTTGTTATTACAATGTATTTACAAAGGAAGGAGAAAAGATTAGACAACATACAACGGACATGTTGAAATGAATTAATAAGTATGTACACTTAATTCTTCTGATTGCAGTGCATTATAAACGTGCAATGACAATTAAGACCAGCGAAGCAAAGCCGAAACAAATTTCAATGTAAACATCAATGTTGTTAGCGAAATTTATGAAAGGTCAATAAGACACGTTTCTGCTCATTAAAACATGTCAGCATAATACACGTTTCTGCTCATTAAAACATGTCAGCATAATATGTTTTAGCAGAATTTTTGAAGGGTCAGTAACATAAAAACAGATGAAAAGATAGGTTTGATGGTAGTTCATATCAATGTTGGTAGTAAAATTTATGTGTTATTAATATATATTTTAGTAAAGTATTTAATGATTTATATGTTGGAATATATATGGTTTGATGTAAAGGTGTTTCAAATCAACTTGTATATATCTTATCATATAGAGTATTAAATGTTCTGTTGCATTTTACATATTGTTTATCAAATTTATAATGTTTACGGAATTTATAAAAGTTGGATAAAAGAAGTTTTCACACATTAAAACATATGATAAGATAGGTTTGACAGTAGATAAGACAAGTTTCTGCCCATTAAATAGATAGGATGGGTTTGAGGATAGATAAGACAAGTTTCTGGTCATTAAAACAAATGATAGAATGGGTTTGACAGTAACTCATATCAATGTTGGTAGCACAATTTTTGAAAGTTGGCTAAGACAAATTTTTGCCCATAAAATAGATGATATGATGGGTTTGATGGTAGCTCAAATCAATATTGTTAGCATAATTTATGAAGGGTGGACTATACAAGTTTCTGCCCATTAAAATAGATGATAGGATGGATTTTACCTTAGCTGATATCAATGTTGTTAGCATGAATTATTATGATTTAGATACGGTAGCTACGTGAATAAACAAGTTACTATCCAGGTTACCTAAGATAAGTTACTATCAATGAGATAAGTTACTATCAATGGTTATTTACCCAGATCCAGTTGTTTCTCTTGCTTCTGTTGATTCAATCGATTAAGTAGTCGAAGTTTATGGAATAAATTTAATTTGTTTTGTTGATTATTTTTTTTACTAAACAAATTTTTGTTTTGATTGGCTTAAATGGGTTAACAAAGTTATTTTAAATAAAAATGTGGGACTAGTATTACTATAGAATTTTTTATTAATCAAGCAAGACTATAAATCCTGTTATTTAAGAATTTATAAAGAGTACGCAAGATATTTGATTTTTTTAATGAAATAAGTTATCAAGTAGATAAATTTAAAAAAAAATAACTAAGTAAAATTTTATCTTATTTAGTTTTTGGAAATTTTAATTATATATATAATTTTAAATTAAATATAAAAATTAATCTAAATTTTATTATTCAAATAAAATTATAATTTTAAATGAAATTCTATTTATACAAAGTGAATTTTTTTTTTATCACTAATTAATTTAGTCTTTATTAATTTCTCAAGAACTTCTTGTATTATGAAAGTTCATTCTTTTTTATTTTATCATTTTTTTAATTTTTTTTTTTATGAAATGAGGGGAAGCTAGTAGTGATAAAAATTAAACTCTTTTTAAAGGTTTAAACATGTTATAGAATTATTACTTAAAAAATAAGTTTTATAAAAATGTAATTTTTAAAATTCTTTTGTTATTTATGAAGGTTAGAAAATATTATAATTTTTTTAAAAGTATCATTCATGATGTTCTTTTCTTGCAAAGTATTTTGGTAATGATTCCATACATTATTCTAATCTTAAGATTTTTGAGACATATCTTTTACATTCTTGAATGTTGGGAGAAACATTTATGATGTATGTATGAGATTTTTAGGTAAGCTATAGAGAAGTTGATTTAATTATTTTTATGATCATATTTATGCACGATGGATTTCTTCTCTTACATGCTTTCTAGTAAATGTTTTTGAGAAATAAGTAAATAATCATTCCTCATTAATAATAATAAATTTAGTGGTTTTCATCAATAATTTCCTTTAGCCTTGTGTTTGTATGGATCTTGTTGTCCTTCACGGGTAACAATCCCAAAGCCAACCATTAGTCATTGTGGTTACATGCTCTCTAGTAAATGTTTTTGAGAAATAATGTGAATAATCAATCATCACTAATAA
>ML795556.1:289925-300480 GCA_009831015.1 Picea engelmannii
TATAAATTGTCATTCTAACTTTCATATTACTAGAATAATTGTAGATCTGAAAGTAATTTTTGATGTCTAATAACCAAGCTTCAACTTCTTGACCTGTTTTTGACTGAGTGGTGGTGGCCAGTGATAAATCCATTGGGGAGTGAATGAGCCTATGGTTGGGTGGAAACGAGCACCCCTCTCAGCAGTCCCATCATGCCTAGTGGTTCTGATAAGTGTTTTATGCCTTGTATTTTGAATTGAATATCATGGATTACATGCTCATGTTTATACGCCCATAAATGGTTTATGTATGCTATGATTTCCTAGTAATTTAGATTGGAAATAATGAATGCATGTGTATACTTATATGCCACAGTTGGTTTCTGTATAAAATGAGTAAGTCCGAAGCATGAATCCGTTCCAATGAGAATCGTCCCATCTACCTGATTCTCTTGGTGTTCTGTTTTAATCCCTCAAAGGCACCTTCCCCAGGGAATTGCATCATGTCTCATAGTCAGAGTAATCTCCTTGGTATGGCTACTACTACGGTAAACCCATGAGATTACCCTGCCCCAATGTCATATCTCATAACTCAGTGAGTTAGGAAGGCACTTCATTCAGGTCAGTAGCCTAGGGACTCTGAAAAGTACCCAAGCCCTTATCCAGAAACCTGACTAATATTAGGGATAATTGTCCAAGAACCATCTGAAGGTTCATGTGATCTGGGTCTGGAAACCCTGTGCAAGGAGTTCACTCTCTAAGGTTTAAGAGTCATGGAAATTTGAAGCTCCGAGAAATTTAATTTCGTTACCTAAGTTCAGAAAGGATAGAAAATCCAATTATCGAAAGGGAGTATCCTTTCATTTCATAGGCGCAAGGACGAGATCCTTTCAATAGTATCCCAGGTCTGTCAGGACCAATGGATCTAGAAGAGGATCACAGGCGTTAGTGCCTCGACCCCTTCAGTCTTCGCAAGTAGCGATGGAATCGAGACCGTAGATCCCAGGATCCATCGGGAGCTACCTTGACCGTTGATCTTAACCCTTGTGTAGGCGGGAGAGTAGACTCTTCAAAGTCCTGAAATCCCCAAAGTAATCGGAACTGTCCATCGGAAGGGACATGTGGCGGGCGATCAACATTTCACTGACTCGCACATCAGAAGAGTCAAAGGACGAAGTTTTTAGAACTCCCTAATCGTGAAACCACGATTCGATTACAGTCGTTGGATCATGGGAATTGAAGGTCATTGATCTGGTGCTTGAAATTTCATTATTTTGGGAGTCGGGGGAATGGAGGCAGTCATCCTTTCCAACTTTGCAAGACGCGAAGTCCCGGAAAAATCTAGGCTGTTGGATAAAGAGAGAAACCTGTGAACTGTCGATCTAGCTTGGTCACGGTTTCAGAGATTGGTCATCGGGGAAAACAGAAGTGAAGACTTTCCTAGAGTCGTGAAGGCAAATCGTCGACTTAATCTGGGTCGTTGGTTAGCAAAGGGTTTGGAGCCGTCAGATCTTTGAGAGTCGAAGATTTGGGAAGGAAGGAAGAATTGTTCGTGATTCTCTGAACCACAAAGTCCCGAAAAATATGGGAGTTGGAACCTAGTCCTAGAGGAAGGTCACATCGTGATCATAGGTGAGAGAGATAGTGCTTGCTAGGCCTCTAATTGGGTTTCAAGACTTGGAGGATTTGGAGAAGTTAGGATTCCTTGCATCGAAAGTCCCGAGGTCACAAAATGTGAGGCACCGTTTAGGTTAAGCCTATGGTCATGGAAATGGTCATGTGAGCGGAGGGAGCTAACGGTCGTTAAGCCTCTTCTGGAACTCGAGAGTTGGAGGAGATATGGAACCTTGCATTGGAAGTTTCGAAGTTACGAAATGAGATGCACCGTTTAAATTAATCCTATGGTCGCGGGTAGTGGTCACATGGAGGAGGATAAGGGAAGAGCTAGCCTATGTTAGGCCCCTGTAGGAATTCGGGGATTTTGTGCCCTGAGAAAAAGTGAAAATTTTATTATGCCTGTCGTGGGTGTGTGAAAAAATGGTATCAAAGCATGGTTACAACACTTGGCCTACTTGGGCTCATGGACAAGTCGCTTAAATAACTCTATATAGGTACTTTCCAAGGAGTGACACCCTACCTTACCTCTTTCTTAAGAGGTCTGATTTAAAAATACTATTAAGGAAAAGAATGAAACCTTGTACTGTGTGTGTACATTAAGAATTTTTAAACCATGTATTGTTCATGAACTAATATAATGTTAGCTAACTACATGCGTTTTTGGAAACACTTGGACAGTCACTGAATCACGGGAAGACCCCAATACTAAAGGATGATGATGTGCCATGAGGTGGGGGATGGCTCCCACAACAGAGACAAGGAATCTGATAAAAGGAGGGTGGTGGAAGCCCCTTTGAATCTGGCTGAAACTTTAAGAAGTCTCAGGGTTGAGCTACAGAGTTTCAAGGTTGACAATGAGAGACTGATAAGGGAGCAAGAGAAACAAACATAAATTAATGCAATCTTTCTACAGAGCTTATCCGACATATAGAGGCAGCTACAACACGAACCCGCAACCAGTCATATGGACCGACGACAAAAGAAGAGAGGTCAGAGTCCACCTGAGACCCAAAAACATGAATCCATAAGTGATCCCACTGGGAGAAGTACTACAAAGAAGGCCGAACTTGGAGGCAGTGGACACTCATCGAGAGAGTCCTCCAGAAAGGAAGCTGATAACTCCGAAGGGTCTTCTAGTAGCAGGGCCATCTTGCATTCTCAGAAGAAAGGAAAGAAACGAAAGCATTCCAAAACCTGTGGTCCTGAAGAGTTCAAGAAATCCAAACCACCCTCTTTTGATGGAGAGATAAAGAAGGGAGAAGAGGCAGAAGCTTGGATGCTTGGTTTAAATAAGTATTTCATATTCCATGACTACTCCGAAAACTTGAAGGCTTGAATAGCCATCTTCAACTTGAATGGAAAGGCTTCCATATGGTGGGAAGACCTTAGGAATGTGAAAGGAGTCCATGAGAAGGAATTGTCATGGAAACAGTTTGAGAAATACTCCAGGAAGCAGTATCTATCAGAAAAATACATGGATGGGAAAACTAAGGAATTCTATGAACTCCGGCTGGGTAGCTCACCATAGAGGAATTTGTCAATAAATTCCTTGAACTACTGAGGTATGTACCCTACATAAAAGATGAAAAAGAAAAAATGCAGCAGTTCATTAGTGGGTTACCTTAGACCTACCGGGATAGGATTGAGTTCGACGAACCAAGTACCTTAGAAGAAGCTATCCGAAAGGTGAGGTATTGTTATGAATAGTTTGGGAGCAAGACAAGACCCCACGAGGACTGGAAGAAAAAGAATAGTTTGGGATTCCAAAAGAAAAGGTTTAACTCCTCAAGATTTAAGAACTATGGAAAATATTCTAGGGGTATCCTACCTGCTAGAAGTGTATATCAACAAAATTTCCCCTCTCAAAGTGGAAATAAACCTTTTCAGACAGTCCCAACAAAGACCGATAACCTAAAGAAGGAACCCTTAAAATGCTAGGGTTGTGGAGAAAATCATAGATTGAGGGACTGCCCACACAGACAACAAAATAGTAAGGGGGTCTACAATATCCAAGAATCTACCACCGTCAACGATGTGGCTAGAAGAATGCCACGAATCTATGTAGCCCTAGACAATAATCAAGCCGACCACCAAGCTTCAGTAGTGGAGCTGGAAGGTATGATCGCAAACCATCCAATTTCTATTTTAATTGACCCAGGTTCTAATTTGAGTTATGTAACCCCTCAAACTGTCGATAAGTGTAAACTCCAACCAATTAGACATGTTAAACCATGGTTGGTACAACTAGCCACTGGGAGAAAAAGAAAGGCGGCATAGGCTATACTAGCCTGCCAATTCATCATGGGTGGATTGCCCACCCAAGCGACCCTTAAAATACTTCCCTTGAGATCTTATGACTTCTTGATTGGTATGGACGGGTTGGCTGCTCATAAATCTAAAATGGACTGTTACCATAAAACTTTAGAATGTGTAAACGAAGACGGGAGAAATATGACTCTCCAAGGGATTCAGAAACCTATCTCAGTGAGACAAATACCGGCCCTTCAAATGAAGAAGTATTGCAAAAAAGGGTGTTCCTTATATGTAATACAGGTATTGGACTCCGTTGAAGATGACAAACCAAACCTAGAGGACCACCCCATATTAAGAGAATACAAGGACATATTCCCAGAAGAAGAACCCAGTATACCTCCAAGAAGGGATATTGAATTCTCAATAGAACTTACACTGGGAGTGGTACCAACATCTAGAATGCCATACAGAATGAGAACACCATAGCTCATTGAGCTCAAGCTACAGCTAAAGGAGATGATGGACAAAGGCTACATCCGATCCAGTGTATCTCCATGGGGAGAGCCCGTCTTGTTTGTGAAAAAGAAAGATGGCACACTCTGACTGTGCATAGATTACAGACAACTCAATAAGGCAACCATAAAGAACAAGTACCCCTTACCAAGAATCGATGACCTGTTCGACCAATTGGGAGGTGCATCCATCTTCTCAAAGATCAACCTAAGATTGGGCTACCATCAAGTCCAAATTAAGGATGAAGACATCCACAAAACAACCTTCAAGACGAGGTATGGTCACTACGAATTTGTGGTGGTGCCATTTGGGTTAACCAATGCCCCCACCACTTTTATGTGCTTGATGAATAATGTACTCAGCAAATTTCTAGACAAATTTGTATTGGTTTTCATTGATGATATCCTAATATACTCCAAGAATAGGGAGGAGCGTGAAGAACATCTTAGACTCGTACTTCAAGTACTGAGGGAGAATCATCTCTACTCTAAGTTTAGCAAGTACGATTTCTTTCAAAAGCAAGTCCACTACTTAGGCCATGTCATATCTAAGGAATGGGTGGTAGTAGATCCTGACAAAATCAGATCCATTATGGAATGGCCTACCCCGAAATATGTATCTGATATTAGGTCCTTTATGGGCTTAGCAGGATACTATAGAAGATTCATAAAAGGGTTTTCCAAGATTGGTTATCCAATCACTACCTTTCAGAAAAAGGGTGCTAAATTCATTTGGACATCAAAATGTGAAGAAATATTTCAGGAACTAAAATTCCTCCTGACCCATGCACCCGTGCTAAAGATTGCGGACCCGGATAATGATTTCCTTATGTGTACAGATGCCTGCAAGGAAGGACTCGAAGGAGTCCTTATGAAAGAAGGACGTGTAATATGCTATACGTCCTGAAAATTAAATGAACATGAGATCAATTATGTGACCCATGACCTAGAGTTGGTTGCCATAGTACATGCTTTAAAAACGTGGAGACACTACCTCTTGGGTAGAAGATTTGTGCTTATGACAGATCATTGTGGATTGAGACACCTGTTTGATCAACCAAAAATCAATGCCAGGCAAGCAAGGTGGATGGCTCTCCTAAGTGAATTCGATTTCGAAATCAAACATATAAAAGGAAAGGAAAATAGGGTGGTCAATGCCCTTAGTAGAAGTATAAAAATGATTCATCCAACAGCAATAAGCACCTGCAAAACAGATGTCAGGGAGAGAATAAAAAATGCAGAAGAGACAAATGCATTCTTTAAGACTGTGACTTCATACCTAAGGCAAAAACCTACAAGGATGAAGTATGAAGGCTACCAAATGCTCGAGGAAGGGCTGTTGACTTACAGGAACATATTGTATATTCTGAACTGTGACGACTTGAAGAGGTTCATAATGGATGAACTGCATAAGAGACCATATACTGGTCACCCGGGATATCAGAAGATGATCACGGCCACTAGGAAACAATTCTACTGGCCTGGGTTAAAGAAATACATAGCTAACTATCTAGATAAGTGCCTAGAATGCCAAGAAGTTAATGCAGAGCACCGACATCCAGCAGGATTATTACAGCCCCTACCGATTCCAGAATGGAAACTGGAAACCATCTCCATGGATTTCATCACCGGATTACCAAAGTCGACCAAGAAAAATGATGCCATCATGGTTGTGGAGGACAAACTGAGTAAGTATGCCCATTTCATCCCTGTTAAATCAACTTGCAAGGAAATAGATATTGCCAACATCTTCATGAAGGAGATATTCAGATTGCATGGCATGCCCAAGGAAATTGTATCTGACAGAGATACCAAATTCACTTCAAACTTTTGGAAATCTCTAATGGTCGGTTTTGAGACTAAATTGTTGTTCAACATAGCCTATCACCCTCAAACTGATGGATAAATAGAAAGAGTAAACCAAATACTAGAGCACATGCTAAGAATGCACGTAATGCATCAGCCTAAGAAGTGGGAAGATTACCTGCCATTGGTAGAGTTTGCCTACCACAACGGTTATCAGGAATCCTTAAAGATGAGCCCCTTTGAATCCCTCTATGGTAGATAGTGCAACATCCTAGTCAGCTGGAGTAATCCAGTGGATAGAATTACAATTGGACTGGACATGATGAAAGAAATGGAACAGTAAGTAGTACAGATAAGGAAAAATCTAAAAATTGCTCAGGACCGACAGAAAAGTTACGCCGAAAGAAAGAGAACTCCCCAAGAGTTCAAAGCCGGAGACCATGTCTATCTCAGAGTTGGACCCTGGAAGAGTTCCCTCAGAATGGGAGCCTGTGCCAAGTTGGAACCTCGATATTGTGGACCCTTTGAAGTCCTAGATAGAGTGGGACTTGTAGCCTATAGGCTAGCACTTCCTCCCACTATAAAGGAACATAATGTTTTCCTTGTTTCCTTATTGAAGAAATATATACATGATGCTAATCATACAATTGACTGGTCTGTGATCCAGGTGGAGCCAGAGGGAGAGTTCCTTCCAGAACCCCAATGCATACTAGACAGGAAGGAAACCACACTCAGGAATCGAACCATTGTGCAGGTCAAGGTGCAGTGGAAACACTTTGGCCAAGATGAAGCTACGTGGGAAATGGAAGATTCCATGAAACATGCATACCCGATTTTGTTTACTCCTATACATACATATCATATTGGTAGATAGAACATCAAGGACGATGATTCCTTTAAGGGGGAGGGAATTATAACACCTTGTTTCCCCCAGTCTGTAAATATAACTTTATTGACCAGAAACTATGGAAAACTCAAAGTGTGAATGTTTAATTTGGTGGACCTTTGTATAAAGGTCGATGAATGTAAATCATGTTATTTGGATGGATAATGGAAACGTGTTGCGTGACTGCTGAGAGAGGGGATGTGCTAAGAAAGAGAGACCACAATTGCTAATGAAAAGGTGATGGAGGGAACCCAGAATGGTTGCGATATCCTCCATCAAACTAGTACCATACTGGAGTTAATGTTGCTCATATCAGAACAACCGTCTGCCCATAAATGAATTCTCATCAAGCTGGCAGGTGGGAAGGGCATCCTCAAGATTTAATGAGGGATGGGGTAGACTACCCATTGGATGGCTTCTAGACCTGACCATGGATGGAGAGGGTTTGAGCCACATACAATCTTGTTGAGGGCAAGAAGGAAAGCGTGGTGGACAGGGGAGTAGCCTGCGAAGAGTGAAAAGATGAGAGAAAAAACTCTTGGGTCCGAGGAAGGATGGAAAGAATTAAAAATGAGTTATGATCACAGAGAATAGATACATATCTAGGAGAAGGAGATTAACCTTCGTCCTCATCTATTCATGTATTGGGAGAAGGAGAGTAACCTTCATCCCCAACTTCCATTGAGCTGGAAGTAAGAGATTGAGTCTCAGAGCATCGTGGCCTAAGTTTGGGGGTGGCCAGTGATAAATCCATTGGGGAGTGACTGAGCCTATGGTTGGGTGGAAATGAGCACCCCTCTCAGTAGTCGCATCACACCTAGTGGTTCTGATAAGTGTTTTATGCCTTGTATTTTGAATTGAATATTATGGATTACATGCTCATTTTATATGCCCATAAATGGTTTCTGTATGCTATGATTTCCTAGTAATTTAGATTGGAAATAATGAATGTATATGCCACAATTGGTTTCTGTATAAAATGAGTAAGTCCGAAGCATGAGTCCGTTCCACTGAGAATTGTCCCATCTACCTGATTCTCTTGGTGTTCTGGTTTAATCCCTCGAAGGCACCTTCCCCAAGGAATTGCATCATGTCTCAAATTCAAAGTAATCTCCTTGGTATGGCTACCACTACAATAAACCCATGAGATTACCCTACCCTGGTGTCATAACTCATAACTCGGTGAGTTAGGAAGGCACTTCATTCAGGTCAGTAGCCTAAGGACTCTTAAAAGTACCCAATCCCTTATCCATAAACTCGACTAAGATTAGGGATAATTTCCAAAGAACCATCTGAAGGTTCATGTGATCCGGGTCTGGAAAACCTATGCAAGAAGGAGTTCACTCTCGAAGGTTTGAAAGTTGTGGGAATTTGAAGCTCCGAGAAATTGAATTTCGTTACCTAAGTTTAGAAAGGATAGAAAATCCAATTATCAAAAGGGAGTATCCTTTCATTTCATAGACGCATAGACGAGATCCTTTCGAAAGTATCCCAGGTCTGTTAGGACCAATGGATCTAGAGGAGGAGCACAGGCGTTAACACCTCGACCCCTTCAGTCTTCGCAAGTAGCAATGAAATCGGGATCATAGATACCAGGATCCATTGGGAGCTACCTTGACCATCGATCTTAACCCTTGTGTAGGTAGGAGAGTGGACTCGTCAAAGTCCTGAAATCCCTGAAGTAATCGGAACCGTCCATCGGAAGGGATATGTGGCGGGCGCTCAACATTTCGCTAACGCGAACATCAGAAGAGTCAAAGGATGGAGTTGTTACAACTCCCGAATCATGAAACCACGATTCGATTACAGTCGTTGGATCATGGGAATTGAAGGTTGTTGATCTGGCGCTTGAAATTTCAGTATTTCGAGAGTCGGGGGAATGGAGGCAGTTAGCCTTTCCAACTTTGCGAGACGCGAAGTCCCAGCAAAATATAGGCCGTTGGATAGAGAGAGAGACCTGTGAACCATCGATCTAGCTTGGTCATGGTGTCAGAGATTGGTCATCGGGGAAAATAGAAGTGAAGACTTTCCCAGAGTCACGAAGGAAAATTGTCGACTTAATATAGGTCGTTGGTTAGCAAAGGGTTTGGATCCATCAGATCTTTGAGAGTCGGAGATTTGGGAAGGAAGGAATAATTGTTCATGATTCACCGAACCATGAAGTCTTGAAAAATATGGGAACTGGGACCCAGTCCTAGAGGAAGGTCACACCACGATCATAGGTTAGAGAGCTAGCACTTGCTAGGCCCCTAATCGAGTTTCGGGGCTTGGAGGAGTTGGAGAAGTTGGTATTCCTTGCATCGAAAGTCCCGAGGTCGCGAAATGTGACGTGTCGTTTAGGTTAAGCCCGTGGTCATGGAAATGGTCATGTGAGCAGAGGGAGCTAGTAGTCGTTAAGCCCCTTCCAGAACTTGGGAGTTGGAGGAGATAGGGCACCTTGCATTAGAAGTTCTGAAGTCACGAAATGCAATGCGCCATTTAAATTAAGACTATGGTCGTGGGTAGTGGTCACATGGAGGAGGATAAGGGAAGAGCTAGCCTATGCTAGGCCCCTGTAGGAATTTGAGGATTCTGTCCCCTGAGAAAAAGTGAAAATTTTATTATGCCTGTCATGGGTGTGTGACAAGTGGCTTACATACATATGTTTACTTATATATATATAGATACACACATATATATATCTTATCTATATTTCCTTTCAAGTCCACTAACTACCTATAGTGGCTTATATGCATATGTTTACTTATATAATTAATATATATATATATATATATATAAGAGGGTTGTGGGGGTTTTCCAAGGTATTTAAAACATAACTCAAGTCATCAAACATTTCATAAATGTTATAATTGGGTTATCCTAGGAATACACGTCTACCATATACTCTAGTGTAATGCTATGACAAGTTTGAGCTATTTCACTTGCAGGGTAAGTAATTAATACGATTTGAACCATGTTGGTCTTCACCAGTCACCTTACGACCTCCATAACAATGTGTCACAAAGTCCTTCCTCTATAATTTAAAACTTGCAACTTGAAAATGACATTTTTTACCACGTTGATCCCCTAGGTCACTATCCAAAGCCTCCAACTATGCTACTTCACGTGCCTGGGAATTTAACTACTTGACACTTAACCTAGCCACCTTCCTTTATACTTTGCGTGGTTAATTTCATTAAAGTTTTTGTCAGAGAATTGATTTTGGAGAGGTTTTCGTTACTATGGAAAAACTTACTCTTTGTTTTGGTAAAACTCAACAATATTCTCTGTAAGAGGTTTCTTGCAGGGCGAAGCTCCCATGGCTTACAACCCAGTATTCTTGTTCCTACCTAGTCTTGAGACTTATCACAATCCTTGTCAAAATCTTATCCATGACTTAATCCTTCACCGAGTTCTGTAGTTTTTCTTCTTTCCAACCGAGGGTTACACTCATCGAGGAGTCTGTTGCATATCTTGGGTAACTTTTATTCTTCAGAGCACTATTTGTCTCTAGCAACCATGG
>ML795557.1:12153-51895 GCA_009831015.1 Picea engelmannii
TCATGTCCTTAACAAGCAACTTAGAGAGAAATTCGAGAATGGAAAATCATGGTATGCTATGACTCAATTGTAAAATGTTCACAATGACTTATGCGGTCCAATGGACAAGGCCTCCCTTTCAAGTGAAAAAATCATTTTTATCTTTATGAATAGTTTTTTTAGTCATATTTGGATCTTGTTCTTGCAGCAAAAAATCATGCTATAGATAAATTTGAGTTTAAGACTCTTGCTAAAAATCAATGTGGTCAATATATTAAACTCTTTAGACTAACACTGGTGGAGAGTATGTTAGTAATATATTTAAGGACTTTTGCACAAAGTTTGGTATTTCCTACAAGTGCACTCCATCATATAGTCCTCAATAGAATGGTGTTGTCCAAAGGTAGAATATAACTCTCATTGAGTGGTCAAGTGCATGCTCCATGCTAAGGGGATGGCGTACAAATTTTGAGGAGGTGGTAAATTATCACAAAATTCCTAGCATTGTTGTTAAGAATTTGACTCTTGAAGAGGCTTGGATTGGTTGTAGGTCCATTGCTGCCAACTTTAGGGTTTCTAGATATGATCCTTGGGTCACATTTTGAATGAGGGATCATGTCCCAGAAGTCACAAGTGTATCTTTATTGGTTACAATGAGGAACATGAAGTCTTTTTTCTTATATGATTTAGTGTCTAATGAGGTCATAGTTCTAAGGGGGATGTTTCCTTCGAAGAGAAGTCCCATTCATTGGGTTTTTTGCCTCATGCACTTTTTGATTTTGTTAATGTTTCTCCTATTGGCAATCTATTGTTCCTAGTTTAAATAGTTGTACATAGTCTAATGATGAGATAGTAGTGCTTGAGTCTCATCGAGATGCTTCTTGTACATTGAACCTTCTTCGGAATGTGAGGCTTCTTGTCCTAAGTGGACTACAAAACTCCTTGAGGCAATGAGCTTCGATGTTGGTGATCTGCTAGCCACTCGAAAGACTCTTGCTTTGAAGTAACAAACAAACTTCACTCTTATGTTGAGGCTCATGGTTTTTAGTGATCCCCAATCCCACAAAAAGGTTTGTTGCAAGCAAGAGTGGGTGGATGCCATGGTAGATGTATACAACTTGTTGATGAAAATTTGACCTAGGAGTTTGTATCTCTTCCACTAGGGAAGAATGTTTTTGGGTTTAAATGGTCCTACAAAACTAAGTTCCCTTATGACGAGAATTTTGACATGCATAAATCTCAGTGTGTTTCTCAGGGATTCTCACAAGAAGAGGGTATTTTCTACATTGAGAGCTTTGCTCATGTTGCCAAGATGGATACCATTCAGATTGTACTTCGACTTGCAATGAGTTTTCATTGGGAAGTTTACCAAATGAATGTGAACATTGTTTTTCTTAGTGGATATCTTCACATGGATCAAATTTATATGGGGCTAGATCCAAGTTTTATTGATTGTGGTCTTCACTTGTTTATAAGTTGAAGGAATCATTTTATGGGTTGAAACATGATCTTATGGCTTGGAATGGGAAGATTGATCATTTCTCTTTTCCTAGTGGATTCACTTGTTGCTAGTAAGATTTTAATCTCTATATTAAGTGTGATGCTTGTTCTATATGTGGATGGTTTGATTCTTGTGTGCAGTTGTGTTGACATGATTCTTTACATGAATAAGAAACTTATGAGCGCTTTTGATATCTTAGGCTTGTTACATTATTTTCTTGGTATCCAAGTTGTGCAACTTGATGATAGTATCTTGCATAGCCCTAATATGATCTTAATTTAGTGAAGAAGTTTTGTATGGAAGATTGCAAACCTTCCCTACTCCTTTTCTATTTTGGAGTTAACTACTTGTTACACCTCTCTAAATGTTAATGTCACAATGTGCCAACAACTTGTGGGCAATCTCATCTATTTGACTCATAGCATACTATGTATTTTCTTTGTGGTTAGTATTGTTTCTAGATACATGTAGGATCTTAAGGAAAGTCATTTTGAAATAGAGAAGATTCTTAGATATGTTCAAGGATGCATAGCAATGTGAGATTTAATACTCTTAAGGGGGTTAGGCTACTTTGGTTGGATACAAAGACTCATAATGTGTTGTAGACTAGTATGATCACAAACTACTTCCAATTATGCCTATTTTCCTGCCTTGGGGTTAGTTTCTCTGTCGAGCAAGAATTGCTTACGTTCATATTACTATATGATATTAGCATTAAAGTTATGTGATTCCAACTTTATGTATATGTGCTTATGATGATGATCCATAAATGAGGGACTTATAGCCCACTTGCTTCACCAACATAGAACCTGTGAGGAAATGAACATTATTCTTTACAATCTTTGTTCTCAATGCAATTCTAAGTGCAAAACTTCTTCGCTTCTAATCATCAAAAGACTATTTTTTTGGATTTGGTTTGAAGACTTGGTTTGCAATGTCAAGGCCAATGTCCAAGAAATTCAAGTGCACTCTACAATTTCTATCAATGCCAGTGGTGTATCAATATCACATCCAATCAAAGAAAACCATATACAAACATATCCAGTAATATGTTTGCAAAGGTGGATCGTTGTAGGTTAATTAGTCCAATACTCAGGGTGAAGACACCGGGTGTGTAGGAATTTTAGTGCTATACGCCTGCTATAGGAAAATGCTAGATATATTTAATATTTTGTTGCTCTATATTCAAACCCATAATTTGAACAAATCATGACACAATGTGATCTTTTATCCATATAGCTACAATGCCAGAGACATGGATTGTGATATTCTTCGCACTCTTCATCCTCAAGTTCATCAAACGCTCTATAAACAAATATCCCCTTCAAATAGATTATGTTATGATATCATGATTTTTATTCTCACAAATATTGAAATTTACATAAATTGAAATGTTGAATTTCCCAAAAGTTGGACTTCAAATATGTAAGCACCTTTCAATTTACATGTTTGAAGGTCAAAAACTTATGAACATGTTGCTTCCAATAACAATAAAAGGGAGATGTGATCTCTTGAAATAAGTACATAATTGAATTATGTTTCCAAGTTAACAATGAACAACACGTGTGGGTAAACCTTTGTTTCGCCTCCAACAAGGCTTGAAATCCCCACATCAACTTCCGCTTTCTAGAAGGAATTATTTAAACCGCTAGAAAAACACTCAAGAATAAAATGAACTTTCTTTTCCCTTTTTGAGGATCGAGCTAACACGACTACCAAGAATGAAGGTGGCAGACCATATCTGAAGATACTTTCTGTAAAGAGACAAATTGCACAAAGATGCATCCAAGCGCTGAAGAAGTGCAATTTAGACCAAGATTTAAGGAATTAGCACTCTAATTATACAAAGAATGGGCCAACAATCAATAGAGAGTCGTTTCAGGTATGGAATGCTCCCCAACGAACTTACCCACTAATGAATTAAGAGAACCATTGAAATGTTGTGTACATGTTGTTGGAGGTGTGTACGGCCTGTAGGAGGGTATGTACCACATGTGTGAATGCCCAACAGTCTAGGGAGAATTGTAATGTTGAATATAAGGGACATAATTAGAAACTAAGCAGTAACAACTCTAATTCTCGGGCCATTGATCTCATTGGCTAATTAAATCTATAGTCAGAGTCTCTCAACTGTTACAACTACTCAATTGTTTGAGGAGGGTTGAATTCAACATGAATTTACCATCATACAGATAATTCAATTCATATTGGATTATAATGAATGGTCAATGGAATGCCATACATCACTCAAAGAACAATTATACAATAGAAATTGTTGTGTCAATTCGACTCAAAGGTCACAAATCATACTAAGGTTACGGCAATCAATTAGCAAGGGAATCAATGGGCGCCAATAGATCACTATGTGTCAGTACCGTAGTGTCTCAATGACCTAAGGGGAAACTCACTAATAATGTAGGGCACTACCCCAAAAAATAGCAGCGTTGAGTGTCTAAGGCACAATCCCGATAATCCTATACACAATTTTGGAACCACTAATTCACTATTAATTGATGATCTTTAGAGTACATAATGTACTAGTCGTCTAGTGCTTATCAATGATATTGTACAAGTGATGAGAAATGGTATTATACTAAGCATTTGGAGAGAAAACCAACGTCAACTAATGCACATAGAACTAAAGCAATACATAGGGATGCAACCACACAACAATTCAACACCACCACCAAACACAATATTTACCTTGCAAACCCAAATAGGGAAACCAGTTTCAAATGGTTGCTTAGTCTTCATTTCGACAATCTTAGGTTACAATGTAGCTTATGGCTTTATGTCCATTCAACAATTTTCACATCTAGGCTTATCTTTTGTAGCCTCACTCTTGGTCGACAAATTTTTTTGTGAGTGGAACTATAATAAGATATACGCAGAGATGGGGGTAATGGGAAGGCCAAAGACCCAACCTTTCATTTCCCATTTCCCAACTCTCTTCTCTTCTATTTTTATTTTTCTTGTTCATTCAATTTTTTTTTCTCTATTTTCTTTTCTTTAATATACAAAACTTGCATCGTCCTTGTTTTTTTTTAATTTAACCTTCATTAATTGTCAAATTGTTTTTGGTACTGAGCTTTACAAACCATTTGTTTTGTTTGGATCCATTTCATATCACACCTCCCGATTAAGACTTTTTGGTCTCCAAAATATTTGAATGAACCCAAGCTTTGGATTAATGTGCCTCATGTTTGCTTCTTTGGAACATGGCTCTCAACTTTGGCTCTTGGCTATAGGTCTAACTTTAGCTTTGGCTTTGATTATGGCTTGTGGTTTTAGGTCTTGGCTATGGATCTAGCTCTATTTTTTGGCTCACTTGTTCCCACCTTATAGAAGTCTACTCATTGACTCCCTTCTCTAAGCAATCTTCAGATCCAAACCCTTCAATCAGAATTCATTTCCATATTCAATGTGAAAGTCTGTCTTATTCTTGGACTTGGAAACAATCCATCTTTGCACCGAATGGAATCCAAATCAAACTACGGTCCTTGCTTATTTAGTGAGATCCCAACAAGCATATGCCATCATGCAGTGACTCCATAAGAGGAAGTGTGGTCTACCCTCTTGTTGTGCCAGCAACAACCCCCCTTCACAATTTTAGACTTTAACTCTCATTGAAGGCTAAAATGGTGAAGGGTCCCTCCTATTCACTTTGATTTTACTTACATGTACAATTTTTGTCTCCATATTAATTTTGAATACTTTTGAGTCTTAGTTTACCTCAAATTCCTTGTATTTCTTCTGTCTAGACACTTCCAACTCCTCAAAAGCTTCTTTTCATGCAATAACTTGTGCATTTTTTTCCTTACCTCTTCTAAATTTTTCTTCTTAGCTTGTTTCGCAAAAATAAATTCTCATGCAATCTAAGGTGTTTCATGCACAATTTTTGTTTGTGTGACACTGCCTGTTTTGCATGGAAAATATCTTCATGTAACACTCTTCTTATTTCACATGAAGAGTATCTTTGTGTGATTGTGTTTCTCACAATTCTCCTTTTATCGAATATTCAAAAAAAATTAATGGCACGACATGACACATAAAATTATTTTTCATGCAACACATCACATTTCTCAAAAGTTTCTTTTTACGACAAAGGAAAATTTCAAAGTCCAATTTTCATTCCCTTCTATCGCATCTTCAAAAGTTTTCATAGTTGTGATATGTCGCATCAAACTTGGATTTCATGCGATATGTTGTGTTCCAGAACTTTAATTTCATGTGATATGTCGCACCAATTTTAATTTCATGCGGTACATCTTCAATTCACCTAGTGCACAAGTCAAAATTTCTATCTTCCCTCTTATCACACTCTTGAAATTTTTATCATCGCGAGAAATTTTTATTGTGTGACACATTGCATGAACTTCTTCTTACAACATGGTGCACAAAATTCATTTTTGTGTGATACTACTTCAACACAAACCGAGACTTCCTTAGTTTTCAAAGCGTGCGATGCTTCACACCAACTCTTAAACATGCAACACACAATGTGTCACTACACAAAAAAAATTCCCGCGACATTATATCGCTCCAAAAAATCATTTATTACAGCAATACATTGCTCCCAATTTTTTTTATTAAGTGACACATCACTCTCTTAAATCAATATTCTATGTGAAAATATTAGGGGTGGATGAGGTAATACTAAAGGAGAGTGAGGAAGAGGTGAATAAAATAAGGTAAGTTTTAAAGTGGGCGATGCACACAAATATAAAAGGGAGGGGACAAAGTTTAGGGGAGGTAGCACATAGGAAAAAGTCGAAAAGAGTACACAATGTAATTTAAAACCTTATTGGCCCTCCTTAAAATCTTATTATCCCCTTTTTGAATCATGTATCGATCCTTTTTTTAAAATTCTATCGATCCTTTTTTAAATCATTTTTGATACATATCATTCCTTTTCAAAATTTGCTCCGATACTGTGTCTCTCCAAAAGGAAATCTTGCCCGATACATACTATGTCACACCAAAAGAAATTCCATGCTAGATGTGTTATGTTGCATCACTACAAAAATGTTTTGAGTGCCATATTTTTGTGATAACTTTTGATCCCAAACTATGTTTTGCATGCTCCTTATACTACTGGAAATGTCTCACCAATCTCCACAACTTCTTTGGTGCAAGTTTCATGAAATTCCTTACCATTTGTTCCAGATTTGCAAAATTTGAATACGAGCACATTGTCAATAACTCAAAAACCCAATAACATTGCATTTTAACAAAGATGTCTGTGAAATAATCATAAAAAATAGTAGAGATCAAACTCAAGCAAGTAGAAATGAAATCCTTATTGAGTTTCCAATTGAATTATTTATGTTAAATACATTGTTCTAAAGTATAATTGGAGTTTTGTATATTTGTAACTCATGTATTTTGTAGTAAATGGCATCCAAGTATCAATACTAAAAAGGGGTTATACATTTTAATATGGAGACATAATGTATGAAGGAGTAGACAACAAAGATATAGACGTTATACATCATAATGGATAACACCCACCAACTCACAACAATGGCTCTACAAATGTGTATCTACAAAGAAGGATGAAGCACTAACGCATGAACAACAATCAAATAGCATGAATCAAGCTCAAATGGCAGAAGATGAAGTGCAATTTTAAAACAAGGTGTGGAATCTCCTAATAGGAAAGTCCCAAGCAAAAAATAAGGAGACCCATGGTATGCAAGTCATTGATTACATTGTATGAGGTGAACTAGTGTCAAATTCCATGTTGGTGTGCAAATATTGAAGTACAAATTTGAGGCATAGATGTACATGAAATAGAAAATTGCAATTTATGAATATTTTATTGGAAGTGTGTCCTCCTCATCCTATCTGGGAAAAGGACAAAAATTTGTAAACAAAAGGCCAAGAGTCGAGGAAGGGGAAGGTCAAGAGTCAATAAGGTGGAAGGCCAACGATCAAGAGGAATTTTAATAAATATTCATTGTATTCAATAACAGGGGCTTTTGGCTCTTAGATATTTCATGTACCATTGTTGGAACCTTAATGAGGAGAGGCCTTTTTGGCCAAGCTATTTTCTGGAGAACTCTAATTCTTGTGTTGCACTTGTTGTGGACTATTATACTATGTTTGGTTCAACAGTGGAGTTGTGTAAGAATGTATCTCACACTGTAGACTATTCTTATGTGTAGTTGTTGCATTTTTATTTATTTTCTTCAGGAAATGTTTATTTTAATTTGTAAGCATAGGACTGTAGATGATTGTTTTTATGTTGAACTATTATGAGTTTGCAGTCATTCACTCATATTCTTGTCTTTGTTCGCAGTGAACTATTTCCTGGGCCATTGATAGGAGCATGTGTGGTTTTGTGTTTGATTTGTGGTTATTGTCAGTTTCATCCAAATGCATGCATTTTTCATCTTAGATTTCTTTCATTTCATTCTTTAGCTTGGAAACCATCATCAATGGATAAGGATGCAACCAATAAAACCTAAAACTAGTAATGGCTACTAGGCCAAAATCTAGATGGGTTCCCTCTTTTGAATGATGTGAGGTCTAATTGGGACTTCTCAGTAGCAGTAACCCTTTCTTTTGATCAAGGTCATTTTGACTTATCAACAGAATTGGCGTTAGGAGGGATGATGACAAGCCTTCCCATGTGGAGTCATTTCAATAAATTGTTTTAATTAGCCCATGGAGCCTCTCCACATATCTATAAAGGATCACCCTTTGAGTCTTCCAAGACCCTCATGTAGAATCCTAGTTAATACATATGATCTCTTGTCAAATTTGAAGTTTGATGATCAAGGACATATCTCTGCAATCATGCTTCTTAATCGATTTAACATTTCACGTCAGTATCTGAAAATTGTTCAAGACAATAAAATATGTCGATAGTTTATCCTCACATTGGAAAGACAAATTGAGGATTGGTATAGGACATTACCAGCCAAATAAATCCATAGTTGGAAACAAATCACGGGGATATTTATCACTGCTCATGTAAATTACAATTATGAAGAACTATGTAATGAACTTGAAGAAATCCATAGGATCATAGATGAACCCCTTGATGATTTCTTTCAAATATTTATGCATATTTACTGTAGGTTTCTTGAAAGTGACAAACGATGACACTAAGAAATTATTGGTTGGTTTTCATACCTTCTCTCTATCCTTGAAGAGAAAAATTTGGAAAATGAAAAGGTCTCTAATCTACAACGTATCATTTCTTAATGCTCGAACTCATATTTACACAATGAAGATTCAACCACCTCCAATACAGGATAAATATTTTCAGACATAGATACCACACATGTCGAGCTTTAGGTTTCTCATACTCTGCTATCTGATTTTGAAGCATGACCCGAGGGTAGTTTTATAAAGGATGATTTCAAACATGTATTGAATGAAGAACTGATTTATGGGGTTACTGTATATTTGAATGAAAATCTAGCACTAGGAAACATAGGGACTATATCCTCCAATGAAAATCATAATCTGAGGAAAACGAATGGAGAAGACATGTTTCTAACCAATACCATGTCACTAAAACAAAGAATTTCCTTCAAAATTTGACAACTCCTTAGGCTCAGAGTGGGAACAAACCAATGATATTTCTTTAGAAATTGTATCATTTGTTCATCCTGAACATCAAGAGAATAATGAATGTGCTTTAGTTTGTGAAATCTCTCCTATGAAGAAAATCTAGTCATTTTTAGAATTCGAATATTTATATACTCTCTACACAAATATGTTTGATAATGATAACTTACAGAAGAATCCATCAGCTTATCATGCAGTAGAACCTTTATATTTTTACGGTTTTACGATTTCAGTGGTGGGAGTAGTTATTAATTTTTCTCTAAAAAATGACCACTGTGGACTTTACATTTTTATTTCAAGGATAAAATACTGAGCGATAAGGGAGAGAAGGAATATTTCCAAACTTTGATTGATCAAAGATACATTCATAGTAATATTCCATCCAGGGTTCTGTTGAGGGGTCAAAATTCCTTAACCCTCGACAGTAGGAATCACGCCCAGAGACGAGGCCCAATTAGAGTCTTCCATGTTTGGGGTAGCGTGATTCTCCAGATGAAAAGTTCGACAGGTTTCAATGGGATTTAATATGTTATCGAGGAGGTCTTAACAGATCCTCTTTTTTTTTAACTGTTCCTTTACAGTTTTGTTTTAATAATAGTTTTCTACCTGAATTGTTAATAAGGTTGGGCTTAGGCTAACCTATTACCAAAACATGTAGATGACACTTCTCTATAACTAAGATAAAAACGTTAATATTTATTTATTTCTTAATCAACAAACCTCATCTAAGAAAGGGAGATGTATGCAGGAACGACAATTACCCGGAATAGTTCAAGTTATTGTATAACACAATCTATAACACCATCATATTCATGCCAAGGTACATTCAACAACTGTTGTTGGGAATATAACTAAGAGGGGGGGTGAATCAGTTATATATATAAGCTTGAAACTTTTCTCTTGTTTTCTTTTTATTCTTTCTATATTATTATTTAATGTGTTGCTGATAACTTAACATGCATAGATATATAATGATCAATCCTACAGAATACATAGACACTAATTTTCCTGAGGAAACCCATAAAGGGTAAAAACCTCTTCTTCTTGATATGATAAGTAATCTTTACATTCTGTACATTATCATACTTATGAGCTCCAACTCATTGTGAGGCTGTCACCTCTGTTTTGCAAGCTGCAACTTGCTGAGAGCACCAACTCTCTGGATTCTCTAGCACCCACTAGAAGGAAGCACAAACTCCTTAAGTGTTCCAGTACCAACTAGATGGAAGCACCAACTTCCAATTACATAGGCATGACCTGTATAATAGGGAACAATAATTCTCCCTTGCACCACCTTGCCACCCTGCCACCCTGGTTTTTCTGGCTGCAACTAGATGGAAGCTACAACTCCCTGTGTTCAAGCACCCACCTAAACCTCTCAGGACAACAATCCTCCCTAGCACCCTAAAATCTAAAACTTTGCTTTAAGTGTTCTATTGCAGTGAGACAATGTTTATTCAAAGACTTACCAGTCACTTCACTGTTCTTCTACACTGAATTTCTCTGCCTCAATCAATGTCTCTCTGCTTGCATCTTCTTGAACTTTCTGATCTTCTGCTCTAACTCTGCATTTGCAACTTAGCCTACTTTTTTTGTCTCAGATATACATTCTTGTTCCCTGCTTCTGCTCTTTTTTTTCTCCTGTAGACTTCATACTTCTACCTGCATGAATCACTCCCAATAATCGCAACACCGATCTCTTCTTTGTTCTGCATTTTTATAGTCTCTGTGCACCTTTTGCATGTTGCATGCGCTATCCCACTACATACACTTCACTGCATTCATCATCATTGGCCCTTCTCGTGAGATCCTTTGGCTTTACTGACTGTAACAGTCTTCGACCCATTTCCATCTGTCAGTCAACTCTATGATGATTCTACACTCCACTGGCAGTTTCCTCGAGACTCTTCATCTTCTCTGTCGATCACCCTGAAGAGTCTTCGAATTCTCTGGCAGAAGCCATCAGTGGTCTCTAACAGTTACAATGAGGCTCTTTGGCTCCTCTGGAAGTCACCCTACAACTCCTCAAATTCTTTGGTATATGCAATCACTTCGTTCTGGCAGTTACTAAGAGAACCTCTGCGTGTTCATGCATTTTGGCACCTTCTCTCTTCTTGAGAAAAACTTCATAGTGGGTGTTTTATCCTTTCTGGCTAAGCCCTTTCCTTTCACATGTGGCCTCAAGAAGTGACCAAACGCCTATTCAGAAGTCATTCGTGATTTCGCGTTCCTGGATATCCAGCTGTGAGTTGCCTCGCTCCACTCGCGAAACTCCGAAATGGATCCTAGATTTGCTAGCTCCTTCCCCTCACTTCCATTGATATGACCACTAGGTGTGACCACAACCCCATTTGAAGGTGCATTTCGCGATTTCGTACTTTGGGAATTCTCCAGTGAGTCCCTTGACTCCTATAATTCCCGGTACCCGGAATGGAGCCTAGCTAGGCTAGCTCCTTCCATTCACGTGACCACCGGTGGTGACCAGTGGCCAAGTCCAAAAATGCATTTCACAATTCATGTTTCGGGGATTCTGTGAAGAGTCATCTTGACTCTACATGTCGCAAACTCCGAAATGGAGCTTGGCTTCTTTAGCTCTACTCTCCAGCTCTTGACGATGTGACCATGAGTTATGACCACTCGCCAATCAAACGAGCGCTTCGCTCTCTAGATCAATGTTCCACAACATTCTGTGATCCAACGGTTGTGATCATGTCGCGATCTCGCATATCACGAGTTCCCTCAACACTGCCTTCGAATTTCCTGATTTGCGAGTCAACGAAATCCCAATCGCTCGCCACGTGTCCTCTAGCTCCAACGACCAGGATCATTTCACGACCTTCCATATCGCGAGTTCCAGCAACTCCTTCCTCTGGAATTCCCAATCTGCGAAACGTCGAAATGGATCCATATCATATCAACGGTCGATATTTCTCGTTGATCCAACGGCTCAGATCTTTTCGCAATTTCGTGTATCGAGAGTTGGAAGGTTAGGCCCCTCCTTCCTTTGACCTTTTAGTCAGCGAAATGTTGATCTGTAGCCACGTGCCCTGCCCAAAGATGGATGGTCCTCCTGCTTTCGGGATTTTGTAATCCCGCTTCACCTTGCACTTTAAAGATCGTGCAGGTTCTCTTGGATCCAATGACGGTCGGTCCCTGCGCTCAGATCTAACGCCCGAGATATGTCCTCCATCTGCGCGCTCCTCCTGTCTGGACTTACGATGTCTTTCGAGCCTGTTTTCCATCAAATGATAGGCACACTCTGCCTGTGTTGTTATTTCCTATAACCATACCATGTTGTTCTTTCCATCAATGACAAGCACGCTCTGCCTGTAAACATGCCAACAATCTCCCCCTTTGGCATTGATGGCAACCCTGAATGGTTTCACTAATCTGTTTGGAACTCCAGCTATAGCACCCGGTCTGGACCACTCATTTTCTCCCCCTTTGACATCAATGTCAAAGAAAACATGCTCCCCCTGAGTTGTTGCGGTATTTTTCAGAGGGATTAGATATTCAACCAATACATACTCCCCCTGACAGGATGGACTCTCTTAGGTTGATAATGGGATCACGCCCAACTTCTGGCGTAGATACTCAAACTGAGCTTGTGCAAGCGGTTTGGTGAAGATATCAACAATCTGATCTTTGGATGGAATATAATGCACAGAAACCACAGAGTTGGTTACATGTTCCCTCAAGAAGTGATACTTGATGGGTATATGTTTGGTCTTGGAGTGAAAGAGAGGATTCTTTGACACACTAATTGCACTGGTATTATCACAATGAATTGGGATCGGTGCAGTATATTTTACCTCCAAGTCTGCAAGTGTCTTAATCATCCACAATACTTGGGTACAACAAGTGGCAACTGCAATGTATTCAACTTCTGTAGTTGATAGGGAAATGGAACCTTGCTTCTTGCTCAACCATGATACAAGATAATCTCCTAAAAATAATGCACCTCCACTTGTTCTTTTCCTTTCATCCACGCAGTTAGCCCAATCAACATCTGAATAGACCGATAGTTGGAAATTCTGATTCCTAGGATACCATAGACCATAGTCCATTGTTCCTTTCAAATATCTGAATATTCTTTTGACAGATAGAAAATGACTCTATTTATGTGCAGCATGATACCTTCCTACCATTCCAACATCATGCATTATGTCTGGATGGGATGTTGTGATGTACAATAGGCTGCCCATCATAGACCTATATGAACTCTGGTCAACATCAGGTGAGTCATCATCCTTGCTTAACTTGCATCCAGTGACCATAGGTGTGCTCATAGGTGTGGAATATTCCATTTGAAACCTTTTCAACATTTCTCTTAGATATTTCTCCTGAGAAAGAAATAATCCTTCAGACCTCTAAGTAATTTGCAAACTAAGAAAAAATGGCAGTTCCCCTATCATCGACATTTCAAATTCAGACCGCATGGCAGAAGCAAACCATTGTACCAATGAAGCATTATTTCTTTTGACGATGATGTCATATACATAGACCAACATGATGAACAAATCACCACTCTTTGTTTTGATATATAGATTGTTGTCAATCGTTCCTCTCTTGAACCCTTTGTTTTGAAGATACTTATCCAGTCTGTAATACCAGGCGCGAGGAGCTTGTTTCAACCCATGTAAAGCTTTCTTGATCTTGCAGACAAATTCAGGGTTATCTGGTAGTTGGAAACCCTCTGGTTGTTCCATATAGACTTCTTCTTTTAGATCTCCATTTAGAAAAGATGACTTGACATACATTTGATATACTTTGAACTGTTTATGGCAAGCATAGGCAAGAAACATTCTAATAGCTTATAATCTTGCTACGGGCGCAAATGTTTCATCAAAGTCTAGTCCTTCTATTTGAGCATATCCTTTGTAGACCAATCTAGCCTTATTTCTTACAATATTTCCTTGTTCATTCATCTTATTTTTGTAGACCCATTTGGATCCTATTATATTTTTATTTGCTGGCTTAGGAACGAGTTCCCAAGTGTCATTCTTTTCAATCTAATTAAGTTCTGCATTCATTGATTTTACCCAATTTACGTCTTTACTGGCTTCATTAAAGTTCTTGGGTTCCATCATGGATATGAAAGCTATGTGTGATTTCTCGGTGTCTTTGATTATCCTTCTCCTGGTTTGTACACCTTTGTCTTTCTCACCAGTTATCTGACTTTCAGGATGATTCTTTTGAGTAATTCTGGAGGAAGGATTTGATGTTGATTGTCGTCCTGACTCTTCTTGTCTGGGTGTCTCTTCTCCACCCGAATCTCGATTCATCATATTCTTGTGACTCTGAGATTTGTTGTTCTTCATCTTCATTATTCTTATCCTCTTCTTCATCCGACTTGGTGCTTATTTTATGTTGATCTTTTACAGGAGCTTCTTCGTCAATTCGAACATCAATACAATCTACTAATTTATGCAATATTTTGTTAAAGCATCTGTATCATTTACTGTTCGTTGCATATCCTAGGAAGATACCTTCATCAGCTCTACTATCAAATTTTTCCAGATGATCATCAATATTCTTGATGTAGCATTTACTTCCAACTACTTTGAAATGCTTAATGGATGCAGGTCAACCAAACCACAACTCATGTGGAGTTTTATCATTGTTCGACCTTAGATATGCTTTGTTCAGAATATAAACAATTGTGTGAACAACCTCCACCCATAAGGTTTTTGAAATGTCCCTCTCATTCATCATAGCCCTTGCCATCTGCTGAACTGATCTATTTTTGTGTTCTACCATATCACAAAATTCTTTGAAATCTCTTGACAAAAATTCTCCTCCTTTGTCTGAGCGAATTACCTTTAACCTTCTTCTTGTCTGATTCTTGGTTAATGCCTTAAACGTTTTAAAATTCTCAAACACATCAGTTTTTTCTCTCAGAAAGGCAACCCACGTACGTCTGGAGAAGTTATCAATGACCAACATAAAGTAATGCTCTCCTCTAGTTCCTTCTTTCTGTGATCGTCCACACGGATCTATATGAACAAGTTGAAGCGGTTTCTCTGAAGATGTGACACTCTTCGATTTGAATTGAGCACAAGTCAGCTTCCCCATTTGGTAGGACTCGCATACAGAGTTATTAGGCTTAGATAATTTTGGAAGGTCTTTCACAGCACCTTCATTATTCAATTTGACAATATGATCAAAATTCAGGTGTCCAAGTCTTATGTGCCATAACCAACTTTCATCAATTTTTCTTAAATGACACTTCTCCTTATCTTCATTTAGGACGTATACATTGTTTTCAGTTCTAACCCCTTTTGCAAGAAGCTCTCCTGTGTTGACTATATTTATTTTTCAATTCTTGGTAGTGAAAGTGACTTCACATCCTCTATCACATATCTGACTGACACTAAAAAGATTATTCTTTAAACCATAAACAAATAATACATCTTGAGCTTTGCTTCTTCCATTACTTAAGCTTACTAGACCTTTACCTCTGATCTTTCCTGGAGCATCATTTCCAAAGGTCACACTTCCTGATTTATTTTCCTTGAGTGATAGGAACTTACTTTTGTCACCTGACATATGACTGGAGCATCCATTGTCAATATACCAGGAGTCCTTTTGTTTTTGAGCTGACAACACTAATCCACACTTGTTATCTTCATTCTTCTTCCAAACCTTGACGTTTTCATCTCTTTGATTTGACTCTGGCTTATAGTTCTTTAAGCGACAGTCTGCAACCTTATGTCCATAATTATGGAAGATGTAACATTCTGGTTCATTGAACAAAGGATCATAACGATTATTATGCTTAGTTTGTGTCCTTTTCCCAGCCATCACACGATTTGAAGTGTGTCGTTGTTTCATTCTTTGTTGTGGTAGGTATTTATTCCTTGTCTGTCTTGATTGCTCATGTCTAAATCTTAAAGAGCAATTTACAACTTTATGGCCAAAGTTAGAGCAGTGAAAACAATATCCATAGAAAGAATCTGTGTACCTGGACAATGGTCGTCTTCTTTGAGCAGGTTGATTTCTTCTATGCTGATGATGTTCTTGGGCAAAGAGTGTAATATTTATTTTTTCTTCAGATTCAGTTCTGGTAGATTTTCCTTCACTCCTCCTTAGCGGTTGATTCCCTTCCTTGGTGTCTACAGGTTTTTTGTTGTCAGTAGTTGTGGATTTGAAAAAATTGATGAATTCTTTGTTGCTTGGCTGATCACTACTTGATCCCTCTTCATATCCCAAACTAGTTTTCAACTTTGAATTCCTTTTTTGTTTCAGAATGGAGGCTAATCCTTCCGAGGCTTTAATACTTGTCATATTATGATGATATAAAGCTTGGAATTTCTCTAGATCTTTTCTGACAGTCACCACTTCATCTTCCAATTTTTCACCTTTCGTTTCAGCTTCCTTCAATTTTTGTTTGAGGATGTCTTCAATCTTCTTGGCTTCTTCTAACTTAACCTTCAACATATTAATTTCTTCAGATGGTTCCTTGCATGTTTCCTCATACCTGAGCAGTAACTGTTTTTGTTTTCTTTCCTTTTCTCTTAGTCTATCAATCTCTTCCATGGTGCTGACAAGTTCTCCTTCAAGATCTACTTTTGCTTCGCAGTCAATGAACTCACTTCCTGTATCTTCAGTGTTTAGATCTTCTAAAGATATTAGCATAATATTATTTAGTTTATCTTCAATAGAAGAGTCACTTTCTTCATCATCTGAAGGATCATCATGATTGTTTACACAAAGACTTTTCTTCTTGAAATTATTCTCTTTATAGAAATTTTTGTGTTTGTGCTTCTCCTCATCATCATATGTCTGATCCTTTATTTTGTGAGGACAATTATTTGCAAAATGACCTATCTTACCACAGTTGAAACATTTGAAAGGCAGTTTACCTTTGTATTTGCCTGATCCTTTCTTCAGTCTTCTCATAAAATTTGCTTCAATCTCATCTATGTCGGAGTCTGTGTTTTTCTCTACTTTAAAAGATGCCTCTCTTGTAGTGGATTTACCTTTGGTGATTCTCATTTCATAAGAAATTAGGGTTCCAAGAAGTTGATCTAGAGTCATCGTTTTGAGATCAGCTATTTCCTCTATAGCAGAGACCTTTGGATTAAATCTATCAGGAAGAGATCTTAATATTTTCTGGATTAGAAACGATTCAGCTATCGTTTCACCTAGCCCTTTCATAGTGTTGACAAGTCCTTCTATGCGTAAAAAGTGCTTACTTATAGTTTCGTCTTCATCCATATTTAACTGCTCAAACTTCAGTCTGTGAGTTTGAAGTTTTGCATCTTTCACTTTTTCATCACCTTCATAATTGCTTATCAGCTTGTCCCACATAACTTTTGTTGAGTCACAGTGCATGACTTTGAAAAACTCGCCTTCAACAAGTCCACTGAGGATGGAATTCATTGCTATAGCATTAAAGCTAAACTCCATCTTATCATCTTTTGAGGCCAAGACTACAAGCTTCACATATCCCATTTCAACGACATCCCAAACATCATCACCCAAGGACATTAAATGTGTTCTCATCCTTATTTTCCAGAAGGCAAAGTTTGTTCCATCAAACATAGGGGGTCTCTTAGTTGAACCTCCATCGTGACTCGTCATGTTCAAGATTATGGATCTACCTTTAATCAAAGGCACCTGCTCTGATACCAATTGTTGGGAATATAACTAAGAGGGGGGTGAATCAGTTATATATATAAGCTTGAAACTTTTCTCGTGTTTTTTTTTTATTCTTTCTAGATTATTATTTAATGTGTTGTTGATAACTTAACATGCATAGATATATAATGATCAATCATACATAATACACAGAGACACTGATTTTCCTGAGGAAACCCATAAAGGGTAAAAACCTCTTTTTCTTGATATGATAAGTAATCTTTGCATTCTGTACATTATCATACTTATGAGCTCCAACTCATTGTGAGGCTGCCACCTCTGTTTTGCAAGCTGTAACTTGCTGAGAGCACCAACTCTCTGGATTCTCTAACACCCACTAGAAGGAAGCACCAACTCCCTAAGTGTTCCAGTACCAACTAGATAGAAGCACCAATTCCCAGTCACACAGGCATGACCTGTATAAAAAGGAACAATAGTTCTCCCTTGCACCACCCTTCCACCTTGGTTTTTTTGGCTGCAACCAGATGGAAGCTACAACTCCCTGTGTTCAAGCACCCACTTGAACCTATGAGGACAACAGTCCTCCCTAGCACCCTAAAATCTAAAACTTTGCTTTAAGTGTTCTATTATAGTGAGACAATGTTTATTCAAAGACTTACCAGTCACTTCACTGTTCTTCTACACTGAATTGCTTTGCCTCAATCAATGTCTCTCTTCTTGCATCTTCTTGAAATTTCTGATCTTCTGCTCTAACTCTGCATGTGCAACTCAGCCTACTTTTTCTGTCTCAGATATACATTCTTGTTCCCTTCTTCTGCTCCGCTTTTTCTCTTGTAGACTTCATACTTCTACCTGCATGAATCACTCCCAATAATCGCAGCACCGATCTCTTCTTTGTTCTGCATTTTTATAGTCTTTGTGCACCTTGTGCATGCTGCATGCGCTATCCCACTTCATACACTTCACTGCGTTCATCAACACTGGACCTTCTCTTGAGATCCTTTGGCTTTACTGACTGTAACAGTCTTCGACCCATTTCCATCTTTCAGACGACTCTATGATGAGTCTACACTCCACTGGAAATTGCCTCGAGACTCTTCGTGTTCTCTGTCGATCACCCTGGAGACTCTTCGAATTCTCTAGCAGAAACCATCAATGGTCTCTAACAATTACACTAAGGCTCTTCAGCTCCTCTGGAAGTCACCCTACAGCTCCTCAAATTCTTTGGCAGATGCAATCACTTCATTATGACAGTTACTGAGAGAACCTCCGCACGTTCATGCATTTTGGCGCCTTCTCTCTTCTTGAGGAAAACTTCACAATGGGCATTTTATCCTTTCTGGCTAAGCCCTTTCCTTTCACATGTGGCCTCAGACAGTGACCAAATGCCTATTCAAAATTCGTTTCACGATTTCACGTTCCGATATATCCAGCTGCGAGTTGCCTCGCTCCACTCACGAAACTCCGAAATGGAGCGTAGATTTGAGAGCTCCTTCCCCTCACTTCCATTGATATAACCACTGGGTGTGACCACAACCCCATTCGAAAGTGCATTTTGCAATTTCCTACTTCGGGGATTCTCCAGTGAGTCCCTTAACTCCTCTAATTCCTGATACCGGGAATGGATCCTAGCTACGCTAGCTCCTTCCATTCACGTGACCATCAGCGGTGACCAGGGGTCAAGTCTGAAAGTGCATTTCGCAATTCGTGTTTTGGGGATTCTGTGAAGAGTCGTTTCGACTCTCCATGTCACAAACTCCGAAATGGAGCTTGGCTTCTCTAGCTCTACTCTCCAGCTCTCGACGATGTGACCATGAGTTATGACCACTCGCCAATCAAACGAGTACTTTTCTCTCCAGATCAACGGTCCACAACATTCTGTGATCCAATGGCTGCGATCATGTTGCAACCTCGCATATCACGAGTTCCCTCAACACTGGCTTTGACTTTCCTGATTTGCGAGTCAGCAAAATCCCAATCGCTCGCCACGTGTCCTCTGGCTCCAACGAACAGGATCATTTCGTGACCTTCCATATCGCGAGTTCCAACAACTCCTTCCTCTGGAATTCTTGATCTGTGAAATGCCGAAATGGATCCGTATCAGATCAACGGTCGAGATTTCTTGTTGATCCAATGGCTCAGATATTTTCGCAAGTTCGCGTATCGCGAGTTGGAAGGTTAGGCCCCTCCTTCCTTTGACCTTTCAGTCAATGAAATGATGATCTGTAGCCACGTGTCCTTCCTGAAGATGGACGGTCCTCCTGCTTTCGGGATTTTGTAAGCCCGCTTCACCTTTCACTTTAAAGATCGTGCAGGTTCTCCTGGATCCAATGATGGTCGGTCCCCGCGCTCGGATCTAATGCCTGAGATCTGTCCTCCATCTGCGCACTCCTCATGTCTGGACTTACGATGTCTTCCGAGCATGTTTGCCATCAAATGACAGACGCACTCTTCCTGTGTTGTTCTTGCCTGTAACCATACCATGTTGTTCTTGCCATCAATGACAAGCACACTCTACCTGTAAACATGCCAACAAATGCAAAGTTTTAAGATAGCTTTAAAACATAATTACTGTCTTACTGAAACTCTTGCAGTAGTTAACAACAACGCAGAACAATCCACAAATTGAGTTACTCCACCAGCTTTGGAAAAAATCGTCTTCGACTCTATATGAACTTCAAAATTAAAATTCAAAATAGTTATGTGTCTAAAATCCACTATTACAAAACCGTCGCCCTCTTAAAGTGAGGTCGATCTCTTTATTTATTTCAAAACTTCATGTAACAACAACTCTATAACCCTAGTTAAAAAAAGGAGAACAAAAAATAAAGTGGCTCATATCTTCTTGGAAACTATTAGTGAGCTTCAGTTAACTCATAGGGTTTCTCCTGTCATATTCAGACCACTTGAAAGAAATATCTTCGCAAGTGTGTAGATATGGAAATCGGTATTGGTCCATCAACATACTGAGCCTGTCCCTCATTTCCATCACTCGGTATTTAAATCTGTCAATCTCTGAGCCTATATGTTGTAGAATCCACATTGTCCCTATCGACCCATCGGCGAGGTGTGTGATGTGTCCTCTATCAAGCCTTTGAATCTCCCAAATCTTAGCTTCAAACTCATCGTCAAGTTTGTCGAAACGTCGAACTATGACGCATAAATCAATAAGGTCGTTAGGCGGGTCGAATACTGGAAGCTGAAGCTCTGTCATCTTCTTATTGATGTGGTCCCAATTTCCAACATTCTTCCCATCTCTTTTGCATTTTCAGCCATGGTTCTTTTACTAGTTGTACCCAATACTCTACAACTATCCTAAATCTGGCCATACTCTCCTTTGCAAGCATCCTGATGCCATGTTATTCTTCACCCCTGCCTTTCTGTATCTCTCTGATATATTTTATTCATTATGTTACATGTTGAGCCTTCTTGGACCATCTCATCATTTCCTTATATGATACAAGACCTAGCAAGGTTTATTCTTGAAATCCAACGATCTCTGCCATAAAGATCTCCCTCTTTGACTTAAATTGGCCAAAGATTTATGTGAATTCAATTTTTATGAATACCACTTCTTGCGTGGTGTCTCGATAGTATTCTACCTGGTGTATAAGATGTGTTAATTCTTCCCTCATGGAATCGACTTCTCGTTCATTCTTTCTTTCCCTATCTATGGTAGCACTAGATATAGCCATACTTGCCCTTAATAGCTCGCTTACTCTGTATTATCCCACGTCTAGTTTTGTTTCTTCAGTGGTGATCATTACTGCATTGTCCAAATTTATTCTCCTCTTCTTGCTAGTCCTCTTCACCACCAATTGTCTTTCCCTATCATAGGCGATGGCATGAACATCAACCACTTCGTCTACAGGATTTGGAATTGGTTGGTCTCCCCTTGTGAGGGAATTTCCTAGGCTTCTGTGTGTGTGAAAGTGTTCGGGCATCGCCTCCTTTCCTCTGTCAGCTTCTGGCTCATGATGATCAGTTCCTCCACCTTGTTCTTGTGTCATCTGATATTCCCCAGAGACTCATGTTGATCCTGTCTTTTCCCCAATATGTGAATCTTCGATTTGTTCTGGACATGGGGCATTTCCCATGATCTATGTTGTTTTATCTTCAGCTAAGGCTTCAAACCTTGAGAGCACAGAGTGTGTTGGAAGCCTCGTAGAGATTTCTTTGAGTTCACCGTGCTACCTTCTGGTTCAACATCCTCTTCTCCTTTGTTGGAGTTTCTCCCTTCTGATCCTTCAAAATAAGTACCTCCATGTTCCTTCAAAGGATGAGAAGTTCGTTCTGGGGTGGTATGATCAACTCCAACTGCACTCGACTATATTTTGATATCCGAAGTTTTCGGCCCCTGGTTTACTTGGTGGCATAATACCACTATTAATGCTTCATTTGTAATGAGAACTATAGCATGGGATTCCTCCACTTCCTTGTCATATATAGTGATCAAATCAGTGATGATAGGAGCTACTTTCTCTAGGGTGTTGGGGCTTGCTGATATCAAAGGGGATGGCCCCATCCCTTGTTCTTATGTAGTGGTTTTCTCTGATGTCTGTTGCTCATTATCGCCTTTTACCGAGGTATTACCAGGGGTGACTAGTTCTCCAATTCCTTCGAATGTGACCGTAGTAATTACCATGGTCATTCCTTCTGTCACCATCCTGGTGCCCCCATGCATCTGCATCATTATATCAGCTTCATATAGGATTCTTTGCACTTCAGACCTGTCCCCTATCTGCTCTGAACCTTCCCGTCATGCTTGTGTCATCGTTGTTGTCCCGATAGTATTCTCTAGAAAGTTTGATTGTTCATTCCCAGATAGAGCCATGAATCTAACCAGGTATGTTTTTTCCTTTCTCTGTAAGACTTCGTCCCAACTCAAAGCATTCTTTGTAAAGTGTTCATTTTCAAAATAATCATGTGGGTAGGGCCAATGCGACACCACTTGATTAGCATGTTCGACCACCAGTTTCTTAGGATCATGCCTCCTATACCTTCCGGTGATGAACCTACACTTTATTTTACTTTGAGCTTCTTGTCTAGCCTGGGTGGTATCCTTCAGAAAGTGGTAACCCGCATAGAACCCATAGGTAATGAATATCCTTTTCTTGTCTTTAACTAAGGATGCATTGAATCCTTGTAGTATAATTTGACAGCATATTTCTCCTAACACCAGTTTATCGGGAACATGGGTCGGAAGTAGGTGTGGTGCCTCGAGAGCTATGGAAATCCTGATATATGTGTTTCTTTCTTCCAGGAAACACATTAGGGAATGCCCTCGAGTTATGAAGCCATCACAAATCAAATCCATTGATCTTTTGTAATTTTTCTCCCATAATATTTCAAAATAAACATGTATAGGTACTTCAAATATATTCCAGCTTAGGCTTAGACCAGAGAAAACACTCCTAGCACATATTGCATCTAGGAGATATGTTGCAATGTAGAATGCAAGGGTTTATCTGGGTTTATGTTTTTGTCCCTTCTCTATCCCGGTACTCAATTTATTTGAGATGATAAACCTCGAGTTAAAAGTCCTACCAGATGTAGCGACTGTATGAGCCAACAACATCCACGCCTCAGAGAACCTAGAGAAATCATTTTCTCCATATAGGCGATAGATTAAGGCCATCAGGAAAATGTAGGGTTCCTGGAGGTTCACTGTACTATACCACACTGAGGCTTGATTGAATTTTTTTTTTATCCTCCCTCCACTAAGATGCTAACAGTTGCCCGGTATTATGGCGCTCATAAAATGCCACAAGAAATTCGTTGTTTAACTTGACTTCAACTTCCTTGAGGTTGTAGTAAGCGCTCACTTATGTTGGCAAGAACATGCCTATGCATTCCTCATCTTTGTTATTCAATTGACATTTCTCTGCATCGACATATTGAATGATCCACTCTAATAGTTCAACACATGGAAAGATGGGTGTCCTGGCCGCTACCAGGTATAACGAAGACTGTTTGATTTTCTGGAAGACCTGATCATCTAACCCCCTACCTCTGGGTCACTGTGAGGCGTGAATTCTGGGAAATCTTCGTAATGAAATTTGTTATATAGGTCCAGACAAGAAGGAAGAATTACATGTGAGATTGTCTGTGTCTTTGAAGAATGGGGGCGAGCTCGCGAGCCTTTTCTGCGACAATTTGATCACTGGCTCTACATTGGGGGAAAATTCCAGCTTTTTCACCGCCAAGCTAGATGCCTCTCCAGCTTGCTCACTTCCTCCTTTTGGGGTCTTGGGTGACCTGTGGGTCACTGGTCGTCGGGGCGACATCTTCCTTTCTGCAAGATACAAAAAATCAGCTTATACCTCACTTGATACAAAATTTGAAAGAAAACCATGATAGATACATGTGTGTGGAACTTCTTCCGAGTCCAATACTTACCAGTCCCGATTTCGATATAAACATGAAATGACTTGGTTACCTGGAAACCCTGGATCAATCACGAATCATAGAGAGGAAACCGCATAGTCTTATGCAAACATTAGATCATTCAAATTTATTCAAATAAACAACAGTTGGCTCTCAAATCCGTAATCATTAAGTTTTCGGTAAAATGGATCTGCGAGATATTTTCATTAACTCCATCCATGGCTTGTTCGAGCTCCTGCAGTAAAGCGATTACCAGAATGGTGGTGCGAAGGGACGTTGGAGTTATTTATCGGGGATTTCAAATATTTGTTGATTGGCGCACAACGGTTTGAAACCGGGAGTCAGTCGTTCAGGTTGTTTGATATTTTTAGGCAAAGCGCACATCCAAATGACCGACCCAACGAAGGTGACGGGAGGCTCTGTCTCCTTGCACGTGATTTGACAAAGGCGCCAACGTGGAAGTTTTTAGTAGATTCGAAACATAGGGATGTGTGCAGGTAGAGAGCCTTGAGATATATGGTCTAAATGATTTCGTAGATCCTTGAAAGGGATAAACAAACGGTTTATGTTGATCATTATAACTCTTAGATCGGGCATCGACCAAAATTAGGATGTGGGTTTGAATTCAGGTTTTGTCTTAGTGATTGGTTGACACTGATGTCTATCAATACTTATTGTTTTCTCGCAATTTGCGCGTTTTTCTTTTTTCACTCTCGGGTGTCGATTCCCACTATAACATCAGGGATCGGTGACTACCCCTTCAACTCGGAAAAAAGGTGCTTTTATCAATGGACCCTGTCGACGCCCAATGTGGATTGGCGTAGGCATTTCCCTTTCGCAGTTGGTATCCTAAACGGCCAATGCCCGATTTTAATCGGCATCGGACTTCCCGAGATTGTGCCTCACTTTTGACATACAGATTTGAACTTGTTGACGCCCGATGTTGATCGACGTCGGTGTTTCTGCGAAGGGGCAGTGTTCTTCGCGCAACTGATATCAGACTTGACCCACAGGTTGATTCGTTCGATGCTCGATATTGTTCAGTGTTGGGTGCTTCAGAGTAGCACCAATCGGGGGTCAGAGTTCATTAACTTTCGTAGTGAATTTGAAGCTTTTCTAGGAAAACCATCAGGTGTTTTACGGTTTTTGATCTATCGTGAAAAGCACGAGGCTTCGGTTTTACTTACGGGTTTCTTTGGTTTGTCGATGCAAGCCAATTGTGAGATTCAAAGAAGTAATGATGCGACTTATGCAAAATCAAAACAAAATGGAAAAAGAAAAATACAAAGTGGTACCCAAAAGTTTGAGAATTTTAACGGTGTGTTGAGTGCTCAACAAATGGAAATTCATTGTTAGAACCCAGACTCTCTCCTTCCCTTTTAGTGATGCTGACATACTTCTTGAGAAATGGTGAATAGCTTGAGGAAATAACCCATGGATGACTCACAATTATGTATACATATGGTCCAAGGACATCCTTGTCGACTGCTCATGGGGATTCACTCGAATACATTGCTCTTTCATTTGACCATTGACTTCTACCTTTCTTTTGAGAGTCGAGTTAGAACTCAAAAAATGTTAGGAGACATGATTAAGTCGAGAACCTTACCACGATGTTTCTCCACTACTAGCAAGCATCCATAGCCCTGACGGAGTCACCCTGATATCATAGACCTTGCTCCACTGCTAGCGAGTGTCCATAGCCTCGACGAAGGTGTTTGCATACTCTTCTGATCATACATTTCGACTTTTTATTTTGCGTTCAACTTTGTTGCATAAGTGTCGTGAATGGACCAAGGAGGAGGATATTTTTTTTTCTGGTGAAGGATCATAACCATATGCCTTTTATTTTTCTGGTATTTCCTGAACAGAATAAGAACTAACTCCACTCTACCTAGGGTATAAGTCACACTATCCTTCGTTCCGATCCCCTTAGTATTCCTGGGCCATGAGGTAGTTGAACTATTTTTTCCTTTAAATGATATGTATACATAGAGGTGAATTACCCATGTGTTGAAGTCTCTGGCCGATAAAAAATTGTGGGGCAAGAGCCTAGATTCAACATACTACATCACCACTTAGGAAAAGAACACACCTGAAATCATGGTATCATCAGAGTGATAAAAACAAGAACATCAAAATGTCATCAAAGAACACACACAACAATCAAAGAAAACAACAAAACAAACCAAAAAGGAAAGAAAGTTGAAAAACAAACTCGTCACTCAAAGCAAAAATAAGAAAATAACCAGACAAAGGTAAACTGTAATACATGATGTTTTCTTGGAGACAAGTTATGAGAATAAACGATTTAGGGTTTGGTCATTGATGGGAAGAGCTTCAAGCTCACCCCTAAGGTTTTGCAAACGGTAAGTGCCTACCCCAATTTTCTCAGCAATTTGAAAAGGTCCAAGCCACAGATTTTGGAATTTTGAATTCTTCCCCTTTGGCTCTTTGATTTTATCCCACTTAAGAACCAAGTCCCCTACTTCAAAGTTTTTATCGCCGGTTTTTTTTTTATCAAACCATTTCTTAATTGTTTGTTGATGGGCTGCAAGCTTCCTCCTGACTCGTTCTCTATCTTCCTCGACCATAAGGAGGGTATCAATTCTCAGTTGCATACTAGATGAGGGATGTCCTCTTGAGGATTGGGAAAGTTGCAAGGATGGGAGATATAGGTTGGTAAGCAAGTGGCCTCTTTTCCATATAACAGAAAGAAATGGGAATTTTCTAGGGCTTCCTTTGGGGTTACCCTATCATCCCATAAAGCATTGTGCCAATTACGATGATTTTCTACAACTTTCTTCTTAAGGATTCTTATCATGTTTTTGTTAGTAGACTCAACCACACCATTTCCCTACGGATAATAGTTGGCATAATACTTCAATATGATCTCTTTATCTAAAGCAAATTCAGTCAAAAGAGTAGAAGAAAAATATGCAGCATTGTCAAATACCAAGACTGACGACACTCCAAACCTTGTGATGATTTGTTGTTCAAGAAATTGTATTACTACCTTTTCATTGACATGGGTAAGGGGAGTGGCCTCCGACCATCATGTAAAATAATCGGTAGTAGTCAATATATACCTATGTTTTTTGGATGAATTTGGGTTTATTTCTCCTATTATGTATATCCCCCATTGTTCAAGTGGCCTGGAAATTGACACTGGCTGGACTGTAATAGCTTCTTTCTTCTCCTTCCCAGTGCTCATCTGATAGACCTGCCACTTTATGACATATGAATGAGCGTCCCTAAATAAATTTGGCCAATAATACCCCGCCCTTAAAATCTTGTGGGTCGTGGTCTCTCCTAAAAAATGACCTTCTGTGGGACCATCATGAAGTTCTTTCAACACTCTTTCCGCATTTTATTTTTCCAGGAATCTTAGTAAAACACCATCATAATTTAAGTGGAAAAGCATTGAGTTTATAAGATGGTATCGGGAGGATTTCAATCTGAATTATCTTCTTTCCCTTGGTTTCATGAATTCAGGGCAAGTATCGTGGTGGAGAAAATAAGACAGATCAGAGTACCAAGAGTCTTGTGTGGGTGGGACGTACAACAATTCACTACACCATAAAGACAACTTGTTTTCCCAAACCTCACCCTCAGTGCCTATTAGGTCTTGGGATTCTGCAACCAATTTACACAACCCTTGACCTCTGATGATCCTTGTTGGTTTAATTTCTAGGTCAAATTCTTGTATGAAAACCATCCACTTTCCCCTTCTTTCCCCCATTTTTCGTTGTGTGAATAATGACCTCACAGCGGGATGAGGCACTATGACCTTGGTATGATTCTTGAGGATGTAAGGCCTAACGTATTTTAATGTTTTATAGACAATGTAGGCTTGTTTTTCAATGGAAGGGTAATTAAGATATGGTCCTTGTAAGTTTGAATGCAGCTAATCTCTTTTGTGTAAGGACTTTAATTAAGCTCTTTTGCATAAGGACTGCAGCTAATGATTGATCCAATGCGAAAGTGTAGAGAAAAAAATATTTACTGAAATCTGGGATGCGTAGAACAGGGGCTTGTGATATGGCAATTTTGTTTTTTTCGAAGGATTATTTTCCCTCATCTTTCCATTTAAATTCAATGTCTTTTCATATCATACTCTGAAAGGGTTTTATTGTCTCTGCAAAATCCGGGTTCAACTTTCTCACAAAGTTAATCTTCCCAAAGAAAGATTGCATAGCCTTCTTATTATGAGGGAGTGGTAGTTGTGATATTTCCTTTATACGTTCATGATCGATATGGATACCATCCTTAGAAATTATGTGACCTAAGAGTTTTCCCTCCTCTACTCCAAATATAGTCTTCTTCGGTTTCAAGGATATCCCATAATTTTGACACCTTTCAAAAATTTGTGTGAGATGGGAAATATGGTCAGCCCTATCCATGGAGTAAACAATAATGTCATCTAGGTACACCACTACACATTGATCAACCCAAATGGCATGCGTTTATAAGTGAATGTTCCCCATTTCATTCGGAAGGTTGTTTTAATTATATCCTCTTATGATACCAACACTTGGTTATATCCCGAGAACCCATCCAAAAGTGAGAATATCTCTGCTCCCGATATGGTCTGCATGAGTTGTTCCATGGAAGGGACAGGGTAGCTTTCTTTTGCAGAAGCCCTATTTAAATTTATGAATTCTACACATAGGCGAATTTCCCTTGACTTTTTCTTGACATGTACTAGATTGGATACCCATGCAGAGTGCCTTACCTAGAATATTATTTTTTCATCTAACAATTTCTTGAGTTCTTTCTGCATCAAGGGTTCAAGAGATGGGTAAAATTTTCGTAGATTTTGTTGGAAGGGCTTGACTTCAGGTCTTAATGAGATAGTGTGTTGAATGATATTGGTGTCATACGTTTTCAACTCCTGATAAGACCATGCAAACACATCCTAATACTCTTTGAACAATTTTAGGTAAGCCTTCTTCTCTCCAGGGGATAGTGATTTTCCAAGGTTGATTTTTCGAGGGTTATCAGTGGTTCCCAGATTTATGACTTCATAAGAGGGACATGAACTATCGGTCTTAACATTTTTTGGTTTCTTAAATTTTTCTCGCAAATCGAACAACTTCTCAAGACTAACCACTCCCTGAGGCATAGTGTGGAGCTTGGGTTGAGTCAGGTCACTACCTCCTATTGAATTAGGGTCTTGATTATCATGTTCTATCATAGTTTTTTGAAAAACCTCATCATCAATAGCTAAGTCTCTGAAATTTTCTCCATTAGTAAAAAAGGATATAATATGTTCATCTCCTTAAAATACCCTCTAGTTAGTGATGTTATCTGGAACCAAAGGTTTGTATAATAATTCTATGGTGAACCTAGAGGTTTCACAATCCTCCAGGGGGGAAAACCTTGAGGTGGTTGTGGCCAATGAGTAGGCTAATGTATTTTTGGATCAAGGTATGGTTGTGATGTTGAATGTTTGGAAATTTTCTATGAGCTTACAAACTTCTTGCTGATCATTTCTCAGATGGGGATAATTACAATGAATCGTGTTTTTTACCTATCTGGCAATGATTTACGAATCACTAAAAACAATCATTTCCTTTATTCCCAAATCGACATTCTTTTTTGATGAAAATGCATCCTGCTCTAGCCCCTTCCTGAGACTTGGATACATAAAATAATAGAGTCCAGATATCAGAGACAATTTTTGGCACCCTTTTGTCCCAATCTATCTTCAGGATTTTGCCTTCATTCTGTTGGGATTGGGCATGGAAACTCTACTCAGGTTTGTTTCATGCCTCAATTAGTTCAGGGTCTTCGTGAAGTGATAATTCTGATTTATGCGAGAATAGTACTTCAAACGAGCAGGGTGAGAAATTGACAAAATCATAATCATACGAATAATTACCTAGAACTAGGAATTCATTAGATGATGGTTCATTAGGAGCTTCCAGGTCTGTGACAATATGTTTCAAATATTTCTTCCCGTTGATCCTGATCATGTTAGGGTTCCCCTTCAAAGGTAGCCATAAGTGGGACCAATATTTATTGAAATATCCATGCAATTTCTCAGACCAGTCCCTACTCAACAAAATCCCATAGGCATATGGAATGTCTACAATTATAATATCTATGACCTGATGAAATTTTGGGTTTGAGGCAATTTGAATCATAACATCCTTTAATTCCCAAATCCCCTGAACCTCAGTTCTATATAATTGAATAATATGTGTGTCACTTCTGGTAGGGGTAGCATTTAGTTTCTTTCATAATGATAGAGACATAAGATTTGAGGAAGAACCTGAGTCAACCAAACAATTGTGGAATTTTATATTATAAATTTCAAATGTTAACAAGAAAGGTGGGACAAACGTTCGAGGTTTCTTATCAGTCGCTATTGCATTCACATCAGGTTTTCGGATATTCCCCGAACTTCCTTTATCTTCACTGGTATTAAAGCTCGGGTTTAACATGAGTGTGCTATCTTTATCCAGGGCTTGTAATAGTAAATACTTTTGTTGAGGAATCCTACACAAGTCCATCATCGAAATATTAGCCTTCAACTTCTTCAGGTCTTCTACCACATTATAGTCTGTCTTTGTTGTTTCACAAGCTTGGAACTTTTCTCCAGAATGGTGTGGTAGGGTCTGTTGAGCTGAGTAAGAGGGTTTTGCAGGTCTCTTAGGAGCTTGCGCAATGACAGGATAATTTTGTATGACGGGGGCCTTGCTCCTAGTTTGGATAAAAATATTTCTAGGATTTCCTTCCCTTCCATAAGAGTGTCAAAAGATGAGCTATGTGTGACATCCCATAGAACCATAGTTGTTTTCTTAGGAGGTTCGCTCTCCTCATTTTCCATGGTACTCAGAGTATAATCATTGGGTTGTTCGGTTAGGTAAAAACCATCTAATAACCTATTTTCTAATAGATTCATGTCATTTACCCAATGAGGACAATCCTTTTTTGAATGATTTTCTTGATGGTAGTTACAGTATGAGTATGAGGCCACCTCTCCCAAGTCAATGTTCAGGTTAGCAGGAGGAGGTTCTAAATCCTTAAATGGTAGATTTTTCCTATAGAAGGGTTTGTAAGGCTTAGGTTTGGATGTTCCATCCTCTGTGTTTCTCTTCATGTCTACAATTTTGTTGGAAAACTTCTTAACCATCCTTTGTAAGATCTCCATATTTGTATTTTCCTTTTCAACATTTTGTTCAGTTTGTTTACCTGGAGGCCTTGTCAACAGAAGTCCTCATCTGGGTGTTTGTGATGTTTCTTTATTTGATAAATAGATATGGTTGTCTTTGCAGCCTTTCATTTGAAATTCAATAATTGTTTTCTCCTCGAAGTTTTCGACCAGAGTTGGTTTAGCAGCCCTTTTTACTAACATGGAAATAGAGGTCGGTAACAAATTAGCGTACACCTCAATTTGCAGTTCTTGAATGGGCTTGGCATATGTTTGAAAATTTTTGAGGATAGTTGTGAAACGTTGGTTGAATTCCTTGAATTTATCCTTGGGGCCCATGGTGGCGGAAAAAAATTGGGCCATCAGGGCCTCGATCGTCGTTTCTTCGATGAATTTATCAGGGAAATATTTATGGAACTTCGTGCAACTGTTAATAGAACCAACTGGGAGATTGAAATACCATGTTGAAGATGATATCTCAAAAGTGTAAGGGAACAACCTGCATACTACATCTTCATGTTGGACATTCATTAATATTATCGCTAATATGAATCTATTGATATGATCTTCGGGTAGGCCAGAGGTTTTGAGGTCAAATTTTGGAAGAAATTTTTCTGGGTGCTCAGGAAAATGATGTAACCTACTTGGTAAGGATAGGGAATCCCTAGCCAACCATGGTTGGTTATTTACTGACTGGTCATTAACTTCTGGGAATTCCTTGTTGTTTCTCCCATGTTATCAAACTCAATATCTGAATTTTCTGAATTAGAACTTGCTCCTTCATACTCCAAATTCTCTGCATTGGAGTACATACTTGTAGGTGGGGTTACAAGAGGAGTTTCATGAATGAAAATAAGAGGTTGGTCGATTTCAGTAAGGGATAAATATACAAGATATTCAACCATATGAACAAAGGTATAGTATGGGGTGTCAACCATCGGTCTAGCAGTTTGCTTTCTGCGAGGAAGAAACAAAGCTAATGGTAATGCTTTGATCTCTCGAGCATAAGCCCTAGTAATCCTTCTAAATGCGTTGACTTTGTCGTGGGGGATTGCGTAGGGTATTTTTGGGTGAAGGTGTGAATCTTCTTCCGCATGTGGTGACTCACCTTTGGTGGGGGTACCTTCAGTAGTAGGGATATCCTTGACAGGACTATCCATGCATGTGGGATGTTTTGAACCTATAGTATATTTGATATAAATTTATGTTAAGAGAAATATTTTGACTATCCATGCATTTGTTCAACCTTCCTTCTAGCGCCAACTCTGTTGAGGGATCAAAATTCCTTAACCCTCAACAACAGGAATCATGCCGAGAGACAAGGCCCAATTAGACTCTTCCCTATTTGGGGTAGTGTGATTCTCCGAATGAAAAGTCCAGCAGGTTTCGATGGGATTTAATATGTTATGAAGGAGGTATTAATATATATATATATATATATATATATATATTATTTTATTTTATTTTATTTTATTTTTCTGTCCCTTTACAGGTTTGTTTTATTAATAGCTTGTTACCTAAATTCTTAATAAGGATGGGCTTAGGCTAACCTCTTACCAACAACATGTATATGACACTTCTCTATAACCAATATCAAAACATTAATATTTCTTTATTGCTTGATAAAAAAACCTCATCTAAGAAAGGGAGATGTATGCACGAACCGTAATTAATCGGAAATAATTCAAGTTATTGTATAAGACAATTTATAACACCGTCATATTCATGCCAAGGTATATTCAACAACTGAAAAGTTTTAATATAGATTTAAAACATAATGATTGTCTTACTGAAATTATTGTAGTAGTTAACAACAATGCAGAACAATCCACAAATTAATTTACTCCACCAACTTTGGCAAAAATTGTCTTCGGCTCTATATGAGCTTCAAAATTAAACTTCAAAATAGTCTTGTGTCTAAAATCCACTATTACAGAACCGTCGACCTATCAAAGCGAGGTCGATCTATTTATTTATATCAAAGCTTCATGCAAACAACAACTCTATAATGCTAGTTAAACAAAAGAGAACTAAAAATAAAGTGGCTCATATCTTCTTGGAAACTATCAATGAGCTTCAATTAACTCATAAGGTTTCTCCTGTCATATTCGAACCATTTGGAAAAAATATCTTCGCAAGTGTGTAGATATGGAAATTGATGTTGGTCCATCGACATGCTGAGATTGTCCTTCATTTACATCACTAGGTATTTAAATATATCAATCTCTAAGCCTAGATGTTGTAGAATCCATGTTTTCCCTATCGGCCCATTGGTGAGGCGTGTGATCTGTCCTTTGTCGAGCCTCCTAATCTCCCAAACCTTAGCTTCAAACGCATCATCAAGTTTGTTGAAATGTCAAACTATGACGCTTAAATCAATGAAGTCGTCGTGCAGGACGAATACTGGAAGTTGAATCTTTGTCATCTTTTGATTGATGTGGTCCCAATTTCTGAGACATTATTCCCATATCTTTTTCATTTTCAGTCATGGTTTTTTTACTAGTTGTACTTGTTATCCCAATTGTGTGGGATAACTAAGGATATAATGTCTCGAGGGGAGTGCCGAGAGACCACATGAATAATAGTGTCAAATTTCACATATGGAAGCTCACTATATCACCACATTCTAATCCATTGTCAATGCATCCACCACACTAGCCATCTTCTGGAAGGAAAATGGGTCTTGCTCCATACGGTACAAGTCAAGTATTGTCGCAGGTAATCACCCTAATATTTTAGGAATTTAAACATGTTGTATTTAAGCTGCTTTTGATTATAGAATGCCTTCTTGGACATTATTCTTTTGACCATGTTTCACCTTGGTGAGTGTCATAGATTTTCGAGTAAGTGGCCAACCTTTGGGGAAGGTTTGTGACTAGGGGTCCCTTAAGGGGTTGTCGTACCATTCCTGGCCATACTTACCACTTTTCTCTCATTACATTCCCATCATAGTGTCTTATTCTAGACCCTTTGACTTTGGTGACCCAAGAAGGACATGTAACTCATTTCATGGGAAGGAGGGGTTGAAGGCCTAGAGGGATTGCTATTGGCTAGAAAATATAAAATCCTAAATATAGACCTTTCAGATGCTTTGCCTAGGGATCCTCAAGAAAACAATGAAATGATTCTCTATAAGAAATGGGGGACCCACAAAATATAAATGATAGTGAATGATTAAGGGGTTAGTTGGAGGATGGTAGGTCTCATCACGAGCCGACCTATCAGGATCATTTAGTGATATGAAATTACCATCATCTGGTCACCAAGCCAGAGTAGTGGCTCTTAGTTACACAACTGAGAGAAAGGGGGTCTCATCACGAGCCAGCCTTATCATTTGCGCGAGGTATTTGTGAATGATATTTTCGTTATCTAGACACCAGGCTAGGATAGTGGCCTTCAAATTATTCCTTAAAATATGAAATAAATAAAGAATGGAAAGAAGTTGGGCTTGGAAAAATTGCATCGCAAACAAAGGTGACACACATCCTCTACAAAAGCACCCATAAATTAGATAATTTGATCCCTTGTATGTCATGAAAATCATCGACCTATGAATTCTAAACCCCTTCAACCTCACCATCTACTACATAACCTTGAAAGGCCATCCTTGGAAGCATCCCCTACTTGAGGTATATGGTCTACCCAATATGACTTTTATGACACCCCTCCCATACTTAAGCTTGGTCAATTGTATAGGATCTTTGAGCATATGTTTAATTTGATGAGGTATTTTTGATGCACATGCTTAGGTGCCTTATTTATCAGATGTGGTTTACACTTTTCATGATATCTTTGACTTGAGATCTTTGGAGGGCGTACCTTTTTGTTTTGCAGGACCTTTCTTGGTGGCTAGTTTTGGGAGAACAAGCCTAGCTTCAGCTTCCATGTGGAAATAATCCCACGGGTCGGATGTTGTATGCTCTCACATTGGATCACAGAGACATGCCTTTGGAGGCTAACATGGAGTCATGGAGGATCTTACCGAGCCCCTATTACCCAAATGACTTTCTTAGGAGAGACAAAAAGTCACTTTTTGAGGCTTGATGTTAGGCTTGAGGGGGTTTGGTGGTGATGGAGTTATTGCACATTGGCACTTGGCATGATTTGACTAGAGGAGACATGGATTGACTCTAGCACATGAATAGGAGGCTCAAGGAGCCCCAATGACCTATTTCTTCTTCTCCAACGACTTGGAAAAGTGTCAAAATGTCCCCTAAAGGGGTGACATCATCTACTTTTAGGGTTTCTAATGTGTTAAAGTGAAAATTAAATATTATTATTTGGTTCAAGGGGTAAGATAAGGGTTGTTGACCGATTATCTTATGTTTTACCCTTTCTAAGTAGACAAACTATGTTTTAATAATTTTGCATAAATAGAGATTATGTGAATCTCATTTCATAACATAACTCTCCCATTGTGAGAAGTACTTGGCTGAAATTTTCGCTAGCTTTGAGCATTATGGTGTTTCTCTCGTGTGAAATTTTTTTATGGTGATATCTTTTGGTGAATGGATGATGAGAAGTGATGTGCACCTCTTGAAGGCTCACTCTTTGCTTTTGGATGATAATTTGCATGGTGAACTAGGTTTTGGTATCTCTTTGCTTGGAATTGGTAAGGAAAATATGCATACACTAGTTCTTTTTGCTCATTGTTGTTTATTGTTGGAGGAGTATGTTGGATACACCCTACTAATGCTTCATTTTCTTTTTAAAGTTATAATTCCTTCTTGAACAAGGGTTTCTAGGAGGAATACAAGTGTGTATACCTTCTTAGATTTTACCCTGAGGTGGTTGGCATACCCTAGGGAGTAAGAGTATTTACACTCCTAGGGTTGTTTTTTATCTAAATTGTTCTTTAAAGACCCCATTCACCAAATTTTAAAGGTATTAATCTGAATATTTTTGCATTGGAGAACAAATAAAATAGTGCATTGGAAAACACAAATTTTTGCCATATTAACTTTTTGCAATCTGGGTTTTGTTCCTTGTGCGTAGAGAACCTATTAGCCACTAGGGTGTCCCCTCTAAAGGGGTATTGATTGCTGCTTTTATAAAATTTCATATTCATCCATTAGGGATGCAGAAACCCTAACACTCTTTCACTTATAACTTGCCTTTCAACCATCAAAATTAGCTAAGAGTTTTCCACTTTTATCTACTTGGTCTAGCGCAACTTTTGGGTGGATTATTTGTGAATTTTGATGGTTGAATTTATTGCTACAAAAACAATTTTTCTAAAGCGATAAGGATGCAAAAAATTTCTGCAAACACCTTTTGTTACAAACTTCTTTCATTGCTAAAGTCTAATGATATCTTACTTGAACTAATCTAGTTGTTTCTAGTTTATCTCTTTCTCTTTCAAGTAGACTCTTAGCAACTTGTTTGCATCATTATTTATCATTTTCATTGCTGATGTATATTTTTAATAATTGCTGCAATTATGGAAAGAAAGATTAAATTTCTTGTCCATCATATACTTGGGCTCGTATTTTTGTTTTTCTTGTGTCTCAAGTAGGCACAATCAACATTTGCAAGGTATACTACTTCTTGTTAAAATATTGTGTAACTGCAATGAATATTCTTATCCCCTTTTATGGATAAAGAAAAAGATAAAATATATATTATTGATTAGATCAAATCCCCTTTTGTGGATTGATCATGTCGGGCATTGTAATTCACCAAATCCCCTTTTGCAGATTGGTCAAACCCTAATTGTAATATGCAAATTAAGAATTCGGCCCCCGGGAAAATTAAAGTGGTTCTAACCACCCAGAAAGACAATTCGGCCCTACCAGTGAAGAGACACCTCCTTTTAGCACTTGCCAATTTGTATAAATAAAGGAATCCAACCACTCATTTGTTCACTCACTCAGCTCACTCATCTAGTGCACAAGTATTGAAGGAAGTTGCAGTTGCTGAAAGAAGGAAGAGAGAGAGGCGCATTGCTTGGGAGAGGATATTCTCTAGTGTTTGGTTTATTGTCTTGGCTATTTTTTTGGTCTAGCATCATGGTATTTTGTCTCTCGTAGAGAGAGAGTTATTCTGGAGTTGTACTTGGTTATTGAATCTATATTAAATAAGTTTTGATGGGTTTTCTTCCCCTTGAGGGTTTCCCAAGATAAATGTTTGTGTACTCTTTTGATTGTCTTTCTCTCAGTGATCCTATCTATGCTATGGTTATCTAGCGAATTGAAAAGAAACCTAATAATAGCTTAAACCTTAACATGGTATCAAAGTTAAGCTGAAGAGAGCATCTTTCACAGGAAAAAGAAAAACATCATTGTTGTCATACAAGAAAATTAGGGATTTTTATTAAAGAGTAATTTCATCCCAAAGATCATCTAGAAAAGTGTGCCCTAGCCTAAGGAACTCATTGGCACCTTCAATGCACCTTTTTCAGTGGATAGAACTCCCAGAAAGTGAAACCCTAGTTTTTACCAATACCAGAAAACCAGAAGTACCAGGAAGACAGAAGTACCGAAAAACCAGAAGTACCAGAGAACTAGAAGTACTAGTCCAAAAATCCGTTGGTCAAGTTTGAAGGGGAAAATTTTGGATTTTCTGAAATCTAACCACACCAGGCTACTCGCCTCAGCCAAGCGCACCTCTTGGTAAGGTCAAAATTCAATTCTGAGCATTTTCATTTTTTGATCATTTTCCTAGCTCCAGGTAAAAAATGTCTGCAAGCACTAAGCTTGTTGAAAAGCTATAAGGTGTGGAAAATTTTTGAGCCTAGAAGTATAGGATCACACTCAATGACCTAGCAAGATTCATTAAAGAGAATGTACCAGAACCCGCCAATGCTTCAATTAAAGAAAAACAACAAAAATACACAGTTAGGGCCAATAGAATCATTGTAGATTCTATCAAAGATCACTTGATTCCTCAAGTGGCCTCAAAGAAGAATCCAAAAGAAATTTTTGATGCCCTAACCCGATTATATGAAGGAAGGAACATCAATCAGAAGATGAATCTAAGAACTCAACTCAAGAATACAAGGATGCAGAAAGGAGAAACAATTTAGGAATATTTCTCTAGAATATCACAATTCAAAGAACAACTAGAAGCTAACTCCGTAAGAGTTCCAGATAAGAAGAAAGGTGTTTCAAAGATCAGATGCTACAATTGTCCAAAGTCGGGACACTTTTCCTATAACTGTCCTCAAGGAAAAGAGAAAAGAAAGCATCAAGCACATGTGCCAGAGGAAGAGGAATCTCCTCCCTCAAAGAAAGCTTTATTAGAAATTGAGAAATATGTACTTTAAGTTGAAGATAGTTGATCCGAAGAAAGATAGCAAATGGTGGAGTCTGTGGAGCCTCCCCACAAAAAAACAAAAGATAAGTATTCATGTTTATTTTTAGTATCTTGTTTACTTTAATACCTTATCATTACAAGTTAGATTTTTGTGAGAATGTTAATTAACCTCGTTTTATTTCAGTGTCTATGCAGACTTATCAAAGAAGAGTATAAAGAAAGAGATAAAATATTTATTTCAGGTATGATCACTCATGAGAGTGACAAAGGTATGTGTTTAGCTATGATAGTAAAGGAAAAATTGGTAATTTCATAGCTAGAGCGAAAAAGAGTTCAAAATTCTTATTCATGATTAGGGTTTTAGATGTGTACATGGTTGAACAAGTTTTTCTTAAGAAAAGATGTGTACTACTCTGATAAGAAATCATGATATAGTTTTATTTGATTACTTCTTATTGTTACTGACTGATTGGCTAAGTGACATATCTCAGAAAGCATATTGTATGTAAGTTTACAGGTCTCGGAAGAAAGAACTTATGCCTTGACTTGGAGAAGTTAGACATCATGAGAAGGACTTATGATATGGTGACAGTCAATAAAGACCAGACAATATCCATTATTTATATAGGAGCATGAGGCTCCTAAAGATGTAGAACATAAATGTTCAAGATCAAGAGAAATATGGATACTCATATATAGTGATGAGATGCAGGTAACTGCAGGTTGTTCCAGTACCGTTCTTATAGATACAGAGGGAGTAGGTTGATCCAGTATGAAGTCAGAAAGAAATAAATGTTCGAACTCAAGAAAGCACCGAGGATATTACAAAATAAAACTTCAAGGATGATTATTAGAAGCTCTTAGTTTGGTGCAAGAGGGAGTTATTTCTCCGAGTTTGAAATGGAGGATCGTGATTTGGTGCAGTTAGGAAAATCGATGGATGGTGCCTAGATATTTTGATCAAGATGAAAGTTATCTAGTAGATGGATGGTGCCCAGTAGGTGGTATCATGGTATTATACCATGGAAATATTTTTGGACCACGAGAGATTTTTTTCAGATCCCATAGCCAGACCTTTGTAGAAAAGAGAAGAGACCTTCGTAGAGAAGGAATGAGCAATCCCACAGGTAGACATTCATAGAGAAGGAAAAGAGAAGAGACCTTTGTAGAGAAGGGGAATGAGAAATTTTCCAAGGTTGGCCTCTGTCCAAGTGTTGAGTTTTGGATACTCTAGGGACATGCTAGAATACCCTCGTAGAGAGGGGTGTGACCACCCT
>ML795557.1:52523-73305 GCA_009831015.1 Picea engelmannii
TCTCTAGTTCATGTGGGATGACTAGGAGTGAAGCTATGGTAGTAGTCCTCCCCAGTAGATGGGTGAGATAGATGACTACAAGAGAAGGGAGAACATAAAAGGAATGGAAAAACTCATAGAATATCTTCTATGTGAAGATAAGATATCTTATATGTGAATATACGAAAGAGTATCTTCTGCGTGAAGATGAAAGATAAGAAAGAGTATCTTCTGCGTGAAGATGAAAGAAATAAAGAGTATCTTCTGCACACAGATAAAGAGAACAAAACTTATTTAATATGGATTCATGGAAAACTAGTCAGTGATCATGATGCCAGATGACCAAGTGGATTATATTGATGCCTCTTGTTATCCAGATGATGTTGTTACCCAGTTGATGATGTTGCCTAGTTGATGATGTTATCCAGTTGATGTTTTTGTCCAGTTGATGATAATTATCCAATTGATGATATTGCCTAGATGATATTGTTCAGTTGATGATGACATCCATTAACCTGTCAAAATATAAAGAATATCCTTCTTGTTAAGAGGGAGTGTTAAAATATTGTGTAACTGCAAAGAATATTCTTATCCCCTTTTGTGGATAAAGTAAAAGATAAAATATATATTATTGATTAGATCGAACCCCCTTTTGTGAATTGATCATGTCGGGCATTGTAATTAACCAAATACCTTTTTGTGGATTGGTCAAAACCTAATTGTAATATGAAAATTAATAAGTCGCCCCCCAGGAAAATTAAAGTGGTTCTAAGCACCCAGAAAGACAAGTCGACCCTGCCAGTGAAGAGACACCTCCTTTCAACGCTTGCCAGTTTGTATAAATAAAGGAAGCCATCCACTCATTTGTTCACTCACTCATCTCACTCATCCAGTGCACAAGTATTGAAGGAAGCTGCAGTTGTCGGAAGAAGGAAGAGAGAGAGGTGCATTGCTTGGGAGAGGATATTCTCTAGTGTTTGGTTTATTGTCTTGCCTATTTTCTGGTCTAGCATCATGGTAGCTAGTCTCTCGTAGAGAGAGAGTTATTCTGGAGTTGTACTTGGTTATTGAATCTATATTAAATAAGTTTATTTAGTTTTATTCCCCTTGAGTGTTTCCTAGGATAAATGTTTGTGTACTCTTGTGATTGTGTTTCTCTCAGTGATCCTATCTATGCTATGGTTATTTAGCAAATTGAAAAGAAACCTAATAATAGCTTAAACCTTAACAAAGATAGGATAATCAAGACCTTGGATATAATAAATACCTTAATCAAGCCCTTATACAAACATATAAACTTGACCTGTAGGGGCATTCATTCATACATCACACTTTCCATCTCATTCCCCCCTAGGGTCACCGAGATTCCCCCCTTGAGGTGACCACCTCACCTCTAAAGTGATGGGAACACCTGTCTAAGGTGACAATGAGTAGGTTTTCTCTTTGTTGTAACCATTTGATGGTTGGTTCAGGATTTTTGCAACCTACAACTTGTGCGATAAAAGTACCCAATACTCTACGGCTACCTTGGATCTGGCTAGAATCTCCACTGCAAGCATATTGATGCCATGTTCTTCTTTGATCCTGCCTTTCTAGATATCTATGATATATTTGATTTGTTTTGTTACCTTTTGAGACTTATTGGACCATCTCATCATATATTATATGCTACGAGACCCAACAAGGTTTCTTCTTGGAAGCCAACGATCTTTTTCATAAAGATATCTCTATTTGACTTAAACTAGCCATAGATTTTTGTGAATCCAGTCTTTATGAATACCACCGCCTAGGTGGTGTCTTGATAGTATTATACTTTGTGTCTAATATGCGCTAATCCTTCCCGCATGGAATCAACTTCTTGTTCATCTTGTCTTTCCCTATCTATGGTAGCACTAGATAATTCTATACCTCCCCCTAATAGCTCGCTTACTATGGATTGTCCCACATCCAGCAGTGTTTCTTCGGTGGTGATCATTATTACATTGTACAAAGTTATTCTCCTCTTCTTTCCAGTCCTCTTCACCGCCAATTATCTTTTCCTGTCAAAAGCGATGGCCTGAACATCTACCACTTCGTCTACAGGCTCTGGGATCGGTTGGTATCCCCATGTGAGGGAATTTCCTAGGTTGTCTGGTGTGTGAAAGTGTTTGAGAGTCACCTCCTTTCCTCTGTCGGCCTATGGATCCTAATGATCAGTTCCTTCACCTTGTTCTTGTGTCATATGATATTCACTAGAGACTCATGTTGATCTTGTCTTTGCCCAATATGTGAATCTATGATTTGTTCTTTACATGGGGTGTTTCCCATGATCTCTGATGGTGTATCTTTAGTTAAGGCTGCTAAAATTGAGAGTGCATAGTGTGTTGGAAGCCCCATAGATAATTCTTTGAGTTTCGCTCTACCTTCCAGTTCAACATCCTCTTCTCCTTTGTTGGAGCTTCCTAATTTTGATCCTTCAAAATCTGGACCTCCTTGTTCCTTCAAAGTCTTAGAAGTTCGTTCTAGGGTGGTATGATCACCTCCAAGTACACTCGTATCTGTTTCGATATCCAAAGTTTTCAGCCCCTAGGGTACTGGCGGGACTAATACCCATGTTACTGCTTCATTTTTAATGAGAATTGAAGCATGGGATTCCTCCACGTCGTTTTCATATATAGTGATTAGATCGGGGATGACAGGAGATACTTTATCTAGGGAATAGGGGATTGTTTATATCAAAGGGGTTGGCCCCATCCCTGTTTCTTCTGCAGTGGTTTTCTCTAATGTTTATTTCTCATTATATCCTTCTACTGAGGTATTACCAGGGGCGAATAGTTCTCCAATTCCTTTGAATGTCACCATAGTAATTACCATGGTCATTCCTTCTGACACCATCTCGATGCCCCCATGCATCTGCATCATTCTCTCAGCTTCATTTAGGAGTATTTTCACTTCAAAATTGTCCCCTAGATGTTATGCACCTATCTGTCGAGATTGTGTCATCGTTGTTGGCCCGAGATTTTTATCTAGAAAGTCCAATTGTTCGTTTCCATACTGGGCCATGAATCTAACCAGGTATGGTTTTTCCTTTCTCTATAAGACTTTGTCCCAGATTAAAGCATTCTCTGTAAAAAGCTCATTTTTTAAATAATCATGTGGGTAGGGCTAATGCGAAACCACTTGATTAGCATGTTCGGCCACCAACTTCTTAGGATATATTTGACTTTGAGCTTCCTGTCTGACTTGGGTGGTATCCTTCACAAAGAGGTAAGCCACATAGAATGCATAGGGAATGAATATCCTTTTCTTTTCTTTCAATAAGTATGCATTGAATCCCTATAGTATAGTTTGGTAGCATATTTCTCCTAACACCAGTTTATCGGGCACATAGTCCGGAAGAAAGTGTGGCACCTCGAGAGATATGAAAATCCTGATATATGTGTTTCTTTCTTCCAACTACCAATGCCTAATATTGGATATTACCTTCCTTGTTTCTTATGAGAGTCTTGGACAATCCTTCTTAAATATTAGGGAATGCACTCAAGTTATGAAGCCATCGCAAATCAAATCCATTTATCTTTTGTATTTGTTCTCCCATAATATGCCAAAATAAACATGTACAGGTACTTTGAATATATGTCAACGTAGGATTAGACCACGAAAAACACTCCTGGCACATATTGCATCTAGGATACATGACACCATGTAGAATGCAGTGGTTTCTCTGGGTTTAGCGTTATGTGCCTCCTCTATCTAGGTACTCAATTGATTCGAGATGATATCCCCCCAGTTGAAAGTCCTACGAGATGTAGCGACTGTATGAGACAACTACATCCACGCCTTAGAGAAAATAGAGAAATCATTTTCTCCATATAAGCGACAGATTAAGGCCATCAAGAAAATGTAGGGCTCCCAGAGGTTCACTGCACTATACCACCCTAAGGCCTGATTTAAAAAAATTGTATCCTCCCTCCACCAAGATGCTAACAGTTGATCAGTATTATGGAATTCATATAATGCCACAAGAAATTTCTTGTTTAACCTGACTTCAACATCCTTGAGTTTGTAGTAAGTGCTCACTTTTGTTGGAAATAGCATGCCTATGCATTCCCTGTCTTTATCATTCAATAGACATTTCTCTACATCGGCATATTGAATGATCCACTCTAATAGTTCAACACATGGAAAGACGGGTGTCATGGCCTGTACTAGGTATAACAAAGATTGCTTTATGTTCTGGAAGACCCGGTCATCTAACCCCCTGACCTCTGGGTCACTATGAGGCGTGAATTCTGGAAATATTCATAATGAAATTTGTTCTATAGGTCCAGCCAAGAAGGAAAAATTACCTTAGAAGTAGTGTCATTGTCTATGTCTTTGAATAATGGGGGCGAGATCGTGGGATTTGTCTATGACATTTTGATCACTGGCTCTGATTTGGGGGAAAATGATGCAAGAGCATCTACATCAGCATTAAAAGGAGGACAAGCTAGAGTAAAGCACATCATCCAGCGCATGCATGAAGCTAGTTTGGACTACACAAATGAGAGAACATTTTTTTGAATTTGAATTTTATGAAAAGGAATGGAATTAATGTGTGTAGGCTAAGGCCATCCCCAAACATCCTCTCGAATCAATATCACTTTAATGTAAAGGATGTTTTGTACAGAGGTTGTGCATCAACCCTTATCTTATTTGTAAATGCTAATAACTCCATATTTCTTAGTAGATGGATGCATTTATCCTAATAGGATATCCTTTAGGTAGTTGGGGGGGAATCTTGATGAATCACCCCTTGTATATATATATATTTGTATATTATGTCCAAATGAGGGTTGGTTGTTGCTCATTTAATTTTTTTGTGATAGTTTTTATTGACACAGAGAGACCTATAGTTGTTGAAGGAGCAGTGGAGGACTGCCTGTATCTATGTATATTTTATCACTTGAATTAATAGAACATAGAAGCTTTGATCCAAATGTTTGTTGTTGTTAATTTATGTGTTTATATGAATGAATGGTAGGCCTTCTACTCATTTAAATTCTTTTTTTATACTTGTTCTCATGTTTGTGACTGTGTTATGTGGTTGAATAAATGAATCTATGAAGTTAGAATAAGTTTCAATTGTTTCTCTTATGAGAGCTCGTGCAAGGAGTGAATATTGTCCGCAAGGAGTGCGTTGACAGAGTTAAGTTTAATTCAGAGAAGCTCAGGAGAGAACATGTTGTATCTTTGACAGTAAAAGTGAAAGGAATGCATAGAGTCACACAAGGAGTGTGCAAACCGATTTGTTCTCAAACTCTTTGTCCCAGTGGAGAACAGTCAAGTGGAAGAGTTACAAGGATGCAAGGAGTGCGCAAACTGATTTGTTCTCAGACTCTTTGTCCCAGAGGAGAATAGTCAAGTGGAAGAGTTCCAAGGATGCAAGGAGTGCACCCAAGGATTTAAAACCTTGGAGGAACAAGCTCAAAAGAGGTAGCGACTATAAACATTGAGTGGAGTAACTTAGAAAATTTATAAGTTTAAGTGTTAAAAGGAGTGCACAGAGGGAAGACATAGGTCTTATATACCTCTGGAACTTAAGATCAAGAGGGAAATCTATGGGGATCCTTTGAAGGAAATATTTTTAAGACTCGATGGTGGATATCTAGCAAGAGATCACCAAAGAGATGACAATCATCATATCTGGGTAAGTTGCATGAAGGATAACTCTTAAGACCTTCGACACTCCGTGTATTTGGAGGTTTGAAGGTGTACAAGGAGTGAGATCACCGAATTCCTGAAGGAGCGAAGTAGATTTGGACTGTTGGATCTAGAGGGGGCATGTGGCACGATATCCTCGCTTCGGAAGAAAGACACTTCGGAGGAAGGCCCATGTAGTGGAGTACAAAATCTTGAATCCCGAAGGAGAAACTCAATCATGGTCATTGGTCTACCGTGAAAACGCGTCACAAGATCATGTATTCAGAGATTTAGTACTCCAAGAGAAAGAGACAGAGGGAGATTTGACCAAGAGTCATACGAAGCTCTGAAGATAGGACACACCCTGACCATTGATTTGAAGGAGGGCATGTGATGCTTGATTCATATCTTCGGCTATCGGACACTTTGGGAGATCGGATAAGTGATTAGTGTCTAATTTCTGAAGCCCGAAGGCTTAGCGTATTTTGGGTTAAGCCCCAGATCATAGCCCAAGGTCATATGAGGAAAGGGGCTTAGCGAAGGGATATAGCACCTGTTACTCAAATTTTAAAAAAAGGAAAAGCGCCAAAGGAAAATGCTCATGGGTTTTCTCGAACCTATACAGAGAGAAAAAAGGGGTCTGTATTAACTATTTTGGGGGCTCAACAGAGGCCCTAAGAGTCAATTCGACTCCATATTATATCAATCCTAGACGAGGATGTCGTGCACACCCTAGGAGAGGCAGGGGGTTTTCATCAAGTGGTATCATAGCCATAAATTAATCTCTGTGTGAAGGAAATTTGGAACCATGCCGCCAAGAAGACACAGGGACAAACATGTACCAAATCCAGCCATGGAAGAAGAAATGAGGAAACTTTGTGCAAGGTTATATGCCATGGATACAACAAAGAAAAGAGCACTGGATGATGGTTATGTCGGTGATGTTGAGAGTGATGAACCGAAAGTAGAAGAAGCTGCAGAAGAAATCTTGTTGAGGGTTGTTGTGAAGATGGGGACCAAAGAAAAGATGGAGATTCCTATGTATGAAGGTAACTTGGATGTTGAAGAGTTTCTAGATTGGATAAGAGCCTTAGAAAAATACTTTGACTATGAATAAGTTGGTGATGAGAAGAAGGTTACACATGTTTTTACCAGGTTAAAGGGACATGCAACACTATGGTGGGATGAATTGCAGGATGACTAAAGAAGCAAAGGAAAACAAAAAATTAAAAGTTGGGACATAATGGTATCCAAGTTGAAGGATAAATTCATATCCAAAGACTATCAGATAAATCTGTTCAGGAGGTTGCAGAACCTGAGATAGAAATGCCTGACAGTGAATGAGTACACATAAGAGTTTTATAAGTTGAACATTATATCTAGACATTGTGAAAGTGATGAAGAGAAGGTTTCCAGGTATATAAATGTCCCGAGATATGAAATTCGGGATGAAATCAACATGATGACCATGAGGATAGTAGAATATTCTTATCATATTGCACTGAAAGCATAGGAGAAGTTGGCCAAGAAGAAAAGCCAATGTGGCAAAGGAAAAATCCCACACATAGGTAAGGGGATTGTCCATGAAAATTCCCAGAAACCCAAAGTTGAAACTAAAAATATCCACAATCATACAAAAAGAGGAGGAATCTCCAGAGGGAGGAAATATGGTGGCAACAATTCTTTTCCTCGAGGAAGACGAAGAGGCAGAGGAGGAGAAATAATATGTTATGCATGTGGAAAGACAAGTCATATGTCTTGGGAATGCCTCAAGAAAAAGAAAGAAGGAGGAGAATATCACATTTCTGAAGCACATAGGAGGAATGGTGAATCATAAGTTGTTGAAGATGGGAAGTCCCTCATGATGAGGAAGGTTCTCTTGAAACTTGAGAAAGTAGTGGAAAAAGAACCAGTTCAGAGAAATACTATGTTTGGGATTGCTTGCAAGACCAAGGACAAAGTTTGCAAGGTGATAATTGATAATGGAAGCACTGATAATCTAGTATCCACATAGATGGTGGAAAAACTAGATCTGGAAACAACTTCACATCCAAATCCATATAAGTTATCATGGCTGAAAAAAGGACAACAAGTAATGGTAAGCAAACAATGCCAAGTTGAATTTAAAATAGGAGGATACAAAGATTATATTTTATGTGATATAATACCCATGGATGTCTGTCATGTTTTGTTGGGAAGACCATGGTAGTTTGACAGAAATGCCATACATGATGGAAGGAAGAATACTTACACACTTGAGAAGAATGGTCAAACAAACATGTTGCTTCCAATAGAGGATAAGAAGGTGAAGGAAGAATCCAACCCAAGCATACTTCTCATGAGTGGTAAGGAACTCTTGAATGAAGTCAAGAAGGATCAAGAGATGCAGTTTGTTGTGGTGAGGAATCCCAGAGTCATCCTTACAAGAACTAATATGGATGATCTGTCTGGAGAAATTCAGGAATTGCTAGACAATTTTGTTGACTTAGTGGTGGATGAGTTACCTTGCTCATTGCCACCCATTAGGAGAATCAGTCATCACATTGATCTTATTCCAAGAGAAATCTTGCCAAATAAAGAAGCATATAGGTTGACACCTCCAGAGAATGAAGAGGTCAAGAATCAGGTCCAAGATCTGTTAGAAAAGGGTTTAGTCATGGAGAGATTAAGCCCATTTGCAATACCAACTGTATTGAGTCCTAAGAAGGATGGAGGATGGAGAATGTGCACAGATTCTAGAGCCATAAACAAAATAACCATCAAGTACATATTTCCTTTACCCAGAATGGATGATTTGTTGGATTGCTTGAGTGGAGAAAGTTATTTTCTAAGATAGATCTTAAAAGTGGTTATCACCATATAAGGATGAGAGAATGAGATGAATGGAAAAAAACATTCAAGACAAATGAAGAATTGTATGAGTGGCTTTTTATGCCATTTGGCCTAGCAAATGCCCCAAGAACATTCATGATATTGATGAATGAAGTACTTAAGGACTTCATAGGTAAGTTTGTGATTGTATATTTGTATGATATACTAGTCTTCAGTAAAACTGAAGAGGAGCATTTAAGGCACTTGACATTAGTGATGAGAAGGTTGCAATAAGAGAAGTTGTTGATAAATTTAAAGAAATATTCTTTCATGAGAACATAACTCATATATTTGGGTTTCATGATCTCTTCAAATGAATCAAATAAGTAACGACGTGACTTATGAAAAATCAAAACAAAAATGAAAAAGGAAAAATAGAAAGTGATACCCACAAATTTGAGAATTTTAAGGGTGTGTTGAGTGCTCAACAGGTTCACAATGTTGAATATATTTTGAAAAAAAAGTTTCTTGAACATAATGAAACACAATTTGATCACGATATCCCTATTTTTGATGATTATGTTTTTGTTTTAGAAGTAAGTGTGAGCATCAATGTATCATTCATTGATCCTATATAATCTGGAATTACTAATATCTATGCAAATATTTCAATGATAGAAAAGACAGAGCATGAATAACACAAATAATTTTTTGAGTCCCATGCGGAAATGAAAACGAATAGACAACCCATCATCATGCAAGATAAAGGAAACATTGAGCTAATCCAAGAAGCATTTCCAACTGGATTGTCTATAGAATCACAAGTCAAACTTCAGGGGAAGGTACATTACTTATCTTTCGATTATGTTTCAATACTCCAACTTTTCCCAACTGATTTTGATGATATTATAGGAGATAGATTGGAGTTATATTTTTCTCGATGCTTTTCGCAAACTAGTAAGTATCCAATTTTTATTGTTTTGGTCCTATTTAATAACATTTCAATTCTTTCAATCAAGAATTGCATAGTACCTCAATAATATGCAATTACACAATGCCATAATCCTCTTTTGGACATTGAGGTAATTAAGTGGCTACATTGGCTTTATGACTTCACCTAGTGTTTGTCGAGCTAGCGTAGGTTATGGTAGGAGTAGGAGTAGCATAGATTTCACTTTGGGAATTATTTTCAAAATAAGAGTTTGGCTTATTTCAACTTATGATTTTAATAAAAACCATATGTTTATTAGGTTTTTAGTTGTTGTTCAGAATAACTTGCTCTAGTTTTAATTTCTTTTACATAGGAATTTTCTTCTTTTGACTGATGTGTTTTTCTTTGTTGTTTAACTTGAAGCTTGGATTAGTTTTTGTTTGCCTTTTTTTTCATGAGTGAACCATGTGAAAAATACTTCTCAAAATAATTTAATAAATTATTTCCTTTCTTTAATAACATTAACCTCAACACTAACATATAGAAGATCATAATCATGAACCTCTAAACAAGTATCTGCTATAGAAGACTCTACATTTCTGGGAAAGTTGGGATAGGAAATTCACGAGATTCCAAGTGAAGAATTGTACCCTGCATTAATGAATAAATTTCCATTAGGATTTTGGGCATATGATCAGAGAATGGTATTTATGGAACTAATTGTCTAATACTTTTGTGCATCATCGGATAAAGTGAGTGCCAATTGGATATGTTCATCGCTATGCCTCCATTAGACTAGATAAAGTATTATAATGCATTATACTTATATTTGTATATTGAAGCATGGATTTCTCCCATTTTCATTTCCTTTGGTAGACTTATTCATTGGATAACATGAAGTTTGACCTCAACACTTGATCGACAAGACACTATCTTGCAAAGTATTTCAAATTGAAAGGGGTGTTGAAAAAACTAATCACGAATACACTTTCAAGCTCAACTGGACTCATCAATTAAGATATGTACAACATGAAACCAATTCACAAATAAAAATACTAAATGATAAAATATAATTCCATGTGCGAGGAAAGTCTGAGGGAGAAGGTTACGGGCATCCTTTCTCTACCATTTCCCTTTGTGCATGGTGTAGAAATCTATTTTTGTTTTAGAGCTAGAGCCTAGTCAAGGTATAACCATACCAAATCCAAATAGGGATTTAGAGATATAACATGCATGATGCCTATATTATTTATTGAAGACAATGAGTAGACTAGTTATATGAAAGAGGCACAATTTTTCAAGTTTCCTTGTCTTGTCTTAGAGGAGGTTCAAACTGGAGATTTATCTTTGATGAGCATGTTTAGCTTGAAAACATTAAACTATAATAGCACCAACCTCATGCAAGAGATACATGGTATGGGTCCTCTGACAAAGATTGTAACATCTTCAGTAAGATTTTAGAACATTAGAAGGATTTTCTTCCCTGACATTTGAGAATCACTATAGTCACATTCATAATGTCATTGGGAATTGGATGGAGTTACCTTTTGGGCAAAATAACTTCCATGGACCAAATAATACTCAAGGTAGTTGATTCCAATTTTCTACTGGGATCTTGGTAACATGAAACTGGTGAGATTCAAGATTATATCTAAAGCATCCAAGCAGGTAGGATTCCTTGTTAATTCAAACTGTTACCTTGTCTCTTAGTTTAGAATGCCAACCTTAATATAGGATTCATTTTTGGTTGATTTCATAAGATCTTTGCAAATGTGTCCTTCTGGGGATAATGTCTTAGTCAACCTTGATTCTCAATCAAATTCCACTACATTGGGGTCTAGATAAACTAGGAGGAATCACTTAGTATAAAGGATATAATTTTTTTTTGAAAATGGGTTAACAAAACAATTCATATGGTTGGTTGTTGGTTTTATTGATTTCCTTTAGTACATCACATTTAACTTGTTACAGTCCTTTTTTGTGAATGCCTGTGTGCAAATATTAATCATTGAAGATTTTTCTCACTTAAAAAGGAGGACATGTCTTGAGAAAGGAAAAACCCTTAGAAAATTAGACATATCCATGGGACACAACAACTAGAAACATTACTCACTAATATATTTTGGACTCTACTCTCAATTATCTGCACAAAAATATTTCATGTCCTTTCATTTCTCCTAACATTGATGAAAATCATTCTTATGTCTTGAATGATTTGCTTACACAGGTACAAGTGCCCAGTTGATATCACACATCTGAATTGAACTAGTAATGAAATGAACATGTTTATGTATAGTAAAACTTCAAATATAAAAAATATAATCCACCACAAAACTTCAAAAATAAACCCTAAACACCAAAGATACCAAAACATTCACCATGGAATACACCAAGAATACAGAGAGAAGGGCCCTTAAGGGAGGGTAACACCAAATACTTCTTATGGAATTAATCACTCAACAATACATCCTTGCTACAAGACAATGCAATTCAACACATATCCAATACAATGATACTCATGTGTATTTATACTTTCTCATGAGTATTCCTAGGGATCTTATGCCAACTACCACTTAATATTATATTCTTTCATTTTAATTACATAGTGGGCCTATTCCATTATTATGGACACATACAATTCTTTATCCCCTTGGGTACCTCCCTATGTACCCCATATTATCCTCCCTCGGTACATTACATTCCATCCCCTTTGGCATGCTTCATCCTCAAAACATGGGAAGAATACAGATAATATGACCTACTATGCAATGTAGTCAACTAGTACCATGCACATGCATTCATCCATCCTAGTCAAATGTGGACATGGGGTCCAACTATCTCCTTTCCTCAATTTTGATTCTGGTTTCTTATTGGGATCCATGTATTTTTCATGCTACTTTGATATCTTTGTGCATTGAATTTAGTCCTCCATGTGCCTCCATACCAATTTTATCTCTAGTTCCTTATTAATCCATTGTAAGTTTGTTGACACTCATTCACTAGCCTTGATGACTGTTCATTCTTGGTGTGGTGTGGGTGGTGTTAGCACTCTATAAATTATGTCTGGCTGATGGAAAAATGATAGAGGTAACTATTTCAACCTACTTTAGAGCTTGGCACTAGCCTGCTCAACTCAGAGAGGGCTCTCTCTTGTCACTTGATATTTCTTTGATAATCAGTGGCTAGATTTGGTTTGTTTTGGTGGTTTTTATAAATTTTTTGGCTAGGAAGGGGAGGGGCACTTCGGTCTATGGAGTCAAAATTTTGAAAGTGAATGAAAACAATGATTGGCCAGTAGAACTCTTCAAAGGATAAAGGCTAAATGAGGCAATGAATCTGAGTTGTAAATTGAGTTTAATCATAGTGGTAAGAGGAAGGGGAAAACAAATAACTGCATCAGAGAATTATTGAAATGAATTCTAAATTAGTTAAGAAGAAATGCACACAGTTTAAATTTCTTAAACCAAGAGCATCAGAAGACGAATTCTGGGCCTTTAACTCTCCAATTTAAACAGACGAGAATGTAAATGGAAGTAAAGAACACAAGAAATACATACAATGAAAGGAGACAAAACTCATATCACCACCATTAGAATATTTTCATAGAGACTTCAAAAGATTATGCATATGTATTCAATTCAGCTCCAGAAAATTACAATTGAGTTCAGAAACAACAAAAAGGTGCCCTTGCACTTTTGCGAACATTAATTCATTTGGAACCTCTAACACTTATACAATTCGAGTTCCTTCAATGTGCAACCAGTTACAATAATTGAAATGAAACGTTTCAGCTTCCAAAACTAGTTACAATGATTACAAATGACAGTTTTCAGAAAAAAAACGTTTCATGATCCCTGCAGATTCTTATGATGCTCCAGCTCTTTCCTCCACCACGTTCTCTTTGAAATGTCACTTATACTCTTTCAATTTTAATTCCATTTATCCATATTCTCATTAAATATTTGGGAATAATATATTTGAAGAAAAATAATTCCCAAATATTTTTCTATCTTGTAGAATTAAATTTCCATAATTTAATTCATGCACGTGGTTTTTAAAACCATATCTTGTTTTTCCCAATTCACCATTTCACTGTAAAAAACATTTTTTGTTACCATTTCACTGTGAGAAACATTTATTGTGTTATTTTTTTTCAATTTACCATTTCACTGTGAAAACCATTTACTGGTTTCTTTCCCATGGTTTTGAAAACCATGTCTTGCTTACCATCTGTGGTAAAATACCTTTGATCTTATTCTTCTACTTAAACCTTTGGATAAAAATTATCCAAGTCTTCCTTTCACGTGCATCTTCCATTTAATTATTTTCCATGCAACTAAACATTAATCTCTTTGATTTGTAAAATTTAAATTTTACCTCTGTAAAACAATTTCACCATGAGGAAGAATTTATTTTATTGGAAATTCCATAATCATTATTGAAACGTACTCCTGGAAAATTCCGCACATAAACCATATGATAAATGGTTGCATTTATTATATCGGGCTTGGGTTGGAGTGGTTTAATCCAAACTACTTTTCTCCCCGATATTCATAACGTAAAAGCACATGTCCAATCACCAAAACCATGGTTTTCATATTGTCCCACCTTCACATAATTAACCTCCGCGTTAATTCAATGCCCGATATGTATGTGCACCCTTCATCCACCCTTTGAATTTTCCACATTATAAATCAAGATTCGTGCCCATGATTTGACGTGATTCCATAAATTAAATATTGGATCAAATATTAATATAAATATTTTGATATAAAAATATTTATATTAATAATAATAAACCATTTTTCTATTTTCTAAGGACTTTGGGCATATGAGGCTTATCACATGACTTTGTGGATAGGATAAGGGTTCTTAATCTTAATAAAAGGAATATTTTTTTATTTTCAACTAGAATATGATAATAAGGGTAAAAATGAATGAAGTGATGGAACCGAAGGATTTAGGTAAGCATTAAGGCTAGGTATAGGTTTGGGATATTTGCCAAATTTTTGACTCATGGAGGACATGACTATTTTGGATGATCAGTTGAGTGAAGGATTTAGGTGATGGGGGCTTGATGGAGCTGGTGAAAAAGTTTTAAAATCTGAGTGGAAAGATAACACAAGGACAAGATGCTTTGGGAAAAATTAATGAAAATTAGCAGGTGATAACATGTGGCAATATAAAGAAACCTTAACTATTTAGTCTTCTCTCTTTGACTCTTCAACATGTGGTTCGTTAGTTTCATCTTCCTCATTTTTATATTCTTCCTAATACTTCTCTTCAAGTGCTTTTGTAAACTCTTCTTCAACTTCAGCTTCTTCATTTGATGTGTCATGAGGTACTACCATTTATTTCCCTATAAGTACTTCTTCATGTGATTCCTTATCCCTTCTTGTTGTTACACGTCAAAATTCCTCACTTCGACAATGTCACATTCTCTTTGTCGCAAGTGTCGCACTTTTGTCACAAGTGTCGTAAACATCATAGTTTCGTTCTGCATATGTCGCATTGCAAACAAAACCATTGGAAGGGGAAACAACATCATTTGAAAAGCTAAGCATTTTTTTTCCCTTTAGAAATGGTCATCTTCACGAGCTTTTGGAGGATCAACAATCCCATGCTCATATGTAGGGAGCGCTAGAGCTCCCTATCCATCTAGCAAGGAGCGTTGCAACACTTTGTCGCCAGTTTTGAGGGAGTGTTGATTGGTTGAGAGAATCATGGGAAGAAATCCCCCTTATCTCTAAAGACAACTAGAGATTATCCAAGTTGGTTTGGCTCGAATTCAAGCTTTAGGATGCATCTAAGGGAGATGACACAACTAATGGAGTCATATCCTAAACTTATTCCAAATATAACTAAGGTGGTTGAGCCTCTCAAATCCTATATAAGGAGGCATTCTCATGGTGAATAAGAGGAGAATAATCAGAAAAAAGTATTGTCATTCTAATCGTGGATCTTTCGAGCAAGGGGTTAGACAAGGAGGACTTGGAGAGGTTGCTACAACTGCATCTACAAATTGTAAGTGCCTTGTAATGTTCTCACTAATAAATGCTTGGCATATTTCCTTCAAGTTTGTGTATGGTTTCATATACTTGTCTATTGTTGATAAATTTACTTTAAGCTAATCTTGGTAGGGTAGGAAGTCTTCATTTTCTTCGTTGTTTATTGGATTGAAGATATCATTAAGCACCTTGGAGATCAAGTTCAACCTGGATTAAGCGAGGACAAGATTTAGACAAAGGTACATCATACTTTCTTCCTCTTTTCCCTTTGACTAGTTTAACTACATTTAAATGAATGTTAGTGTCCAATGTTAGCATCTTTCTGTCTTCGTAATAGGGGTCTAGAATCAAGGAGGATATTCACCTATCTGCAAGGGAATTTTCCTACAACAAAAATTGGTGACTCCACTGGGGAGAGAAGTTTTCAGTTTTGGTTTATTTCCTTGGTTTTTTCTTTGATTTTTTCTCATCTTCAGATCCTACCTATTGTATTTTCTCTTCTATACATCTGTTGTCATTAATGAAGTTGTAAAAATATTGTTGATCAAACTTCTTGAGTTTTTCATTTTTTGGGTTGTTCCCATTATTTCTTAGAAAATCGTGCCCTCTCCAATTACAACAAGAGCGTTGATTTCATGATAGACGCTCCCCTATAGTGGTTTAGGGAGAATTATAGCGCTCTGGTGATGTTATAGCCAGAGCATCAATTTTTCCTCATTTAAAAAAAATGATGACTGCATTTGTACTAGGTGTGATTTTTGGGTATTTCCGTTGAACTCAGAACTTGTTTTATCATTTTATGTCCTCTGTCAGACCCACAACTTGCTTCTTTTAATACTTTTGATCTTTGATTGGATTTTATTGTATTTCCTTGTCACGAAATCACCCTTTTTATTCAGATTTTGGGTTCATTTAGTTACTTTTTCGTTCAGTTGATCAATTAAAGATTGTTGCAAGGAAACTCAGGGATATGTTTACTATTTTAATTGGTCTTTGATCTTCATTTCTAGAAATTTATTAAGTGTGTTTTGTTTTTTTTGGTGTTCTTTTTGAAACTTTAGTTTGTTTTTGTTTCTTATTGACTGTTGTGAGAGTGTGTTTTGTTTGTGTGATTCTTGCTTCCCATTATCTAAAAGATACAATAGTGAAATACTTTTTATTATTGACATAAGAAGTATTAAACCAAATCAATTCACATTCATAATCAAACAAAAGGATACTTTTTACGATTGGTTTTTGGATACCATAAATGATTTCTTTATAATTTAGCATTGAAATGGATTCTTGTTGGAAACAAATTGCATGAAATTTTTGCATTCTTGTGTTTGATAGTGAAAGAAAGAAAAATCTTCTCCTTCTTGTAAATAGAAGTTCATAGAAAGAAATTTGTTCTTATCGTTCTTTTACTTCTTTGGGATTCAAGTCACAACATCATTAGTTTCACTCTCGTTCACCTTTGTGTAAAGAACAACCACTAAAATCAATGCTAATTAAAAATGGATCTAGAAATTTTTTTTTAGAATATTCCACCAACATTAGACTAGGACTAGCACTTTGTATTAGGATGTGAGAATAACTCTTCAAAGAATTCAAGACAAACTTAGCATCTTGTGATAGGGAGAGTAAATCCAATTTTTGTATAAGAATAACTAGGATCCCCCTCTCACACAGGGGTTACGCACGAGGTCATTTTTGGCAGAGAAACAAAGATTATCCCTCCGAGGTTTAACCGTTCATAGTAGACAGATCGTATTTTGGGGGTTCTTATTGAGATCCAACTATATTCATTTGGTCTTGGTGCTTCATGAATTTCAAATCTATTCGGGGTCCTCTAGAGTTCTATCGGTCCACTTGTCCTCATTTCTCTTGAAGTATTTCGGACTTGTTATCTTGCCCATACGTTTGGACTGGATTTTCTATTGTACCCACCCAGAGGCTGACTATGATTTGGTGTCCTTAGTAGCCATAATATTTAGGGTCCTGACACAAGGTGACGGTGAAGGGAAGTCTTCCTTGTACCTGAAATACACATTGGTCAAACTCACTCGGGATCCTTGAAGGGTAAATCCACAATTATTGTGTGGAAGCTTGCACCAAGGCGTAAGTCCATTAAGCAGGTCACTAATGTAACTGATCCACCCTCTCATATCCTATTCCCTTCTCAATTTGATCACGCGATGTTGGATTTCATCCCCAACTAGTACGGTAATTGAGAGAAGGTATTGTTTGCTTGCTGGTTCTTCTAGATTTTTAGCGAGTGTTGTTTATTTACTTAATTTTTTTTCAAGATTGATACTATAGATGATAAAGGTATTCGTATATCACGTAGTATGCAAGGGATACCTCCGGAAGTCTACGAACCCTTACTTCCTAATTCACCTGAATATTTTTACCGTGAAGAGATAGAAAATAATTTGGATGTTGGGAGCGCTGCTACTCCTTTGTTAGAAAATCCCAAAAGTGCCTTGGTTATGGTTGAGGATCCCATTCCTCCTATTATCCCTATGTTTGAATTTCCTATCAAGCCACTCCTTCTTCGAGTGGACTCGTTAGGTAAATTCATAGAAGAGGAGTGTCCTTGTCTTCCATTGAGGCCATACACTGAGACACAGATGGAAAATACACAATACGATTATAATGATAGGTACACAACTACTATTTAGTTTTCTGACATGGTAAATCCACAACAGACACATGTTCATTCCATATGGAGAAATCCATCGAGACGTGATATTTACAAACATTTCAATTTTAGTTGACCACCTCTTGACCCTCTTACCTCTGCTGGTACTGAGGAAGGACCTTCTGGTCAGACTATTGATAATCCCATTGAACAAGTAGTCAATATTTATGCTACGTCAGTACAATTCCAACGTAACATCGAAGTCGTAATGCCTAGTCATACACAAGGTACTTTAACCATTACTCCCACCACACCACCTTTTCAACCTATAGCTCCTTATGTTCCACAGAATCCTGTTGGAGAACCTATACATCACCGAATGCAGAAACCTTCCATACACACACTCAACTGTAGGATAAATCCTGACTAGGGGGAAACCATCGTCTAGCAGGCATGTCCCTCCTGGGGGAAAACCACCCTTTCACATACCCATTGGGGGGAAACACCCTTTTATTGGTCAAACCCTAGTTGTCACTCAAGCCATGGTAGGGGGACAACCTCCTTTTTCTGGAAATCCTTCACAACCTTGGGGACCACCCCAAGGAGGTTTGTTTCACCAACCTTATCAAGGAGGGCCATCATACCCTAACCCATAAGGATGAGTACCAAATCCTATTCCTTCTAGATTATATTATGGACAACCTTTTTTGGGTGTCTCGAATCCCACTTGGGGTCCTCAAGGACAATAATATTATCCTCCCCAAGGGTCAACTATACACCCTCCACAAGGACAAACTATCTACCCCCCTCAAGGGAAAACTATTTATCCACCACAACCTAATCAAATGACCTATCCTCCCACGAGCTACAATGTTTATCCTACCCAGAACCAACCAGGTTTCCCTCCTTTCATGATCGTTCCTCAACAAAAACTGAATCCTGCTTATAATAGCAAACAACAACCATATATGGGAGGACCTAATGGATACAATTATCCACCTCAACCAGTTTATGGCCCTACTGGTGTCCCTCTCTGCACCAATATCATCCTCAAGTTAACCGATAGCTACCATTCCTAGCCACGCTGGATCTACCAGATTTATCCCGGTTGAAAAATGATCCCATACTACATTTTCCTTTTTGGTCGGTAATTCCTACTAAATTACCTTCTGACATCCCCAAATTTAACGGTAAACCTCGCGAAGACCCAAAAAAACATGTTATGATGTTTCATCTATGGTGTTCATCAAATTCACTTATGGATGATTCTATCTGGTTACTTCTTTTTCAGCGCACACTCATGAGCTCAACAACCAAATGGTACATTGAACTCCAACATGGTACTTTTCAAGATTTCAACTCCGTGGCCATGGATTTTCTCACACATTTTCAATTACCCATCTGTTATGATACTGGTACAAAAATCTTGACTTCACTTTGTCAAACAAACTCTGTACATATCTCTGATCACATTCATGAGTGGAGACGACGATGGAGGTTGATCAAAGCGACCATTCCTGGCCAATTATTGGTAGAATAGTTTACTAAATCTATTTTACCCCCAATTGCTCGTGACATTTCCATGGGTGTTTTTTTCACTGAGGAAGAATCCATTGCTCGTGCTCAGTACCTAAATTTGGTTTATTCCTAATCTGGTGCGTTGTATGAGTTGATACCAAACGCTCCCTGCACATCCACCGATCCATCCAAACCATCTTCCACGACTCATGCGGATGGAATTATCGGTGCCATCAAAACCTAATCTTCATCACAGTAGGTCAACTCAACTAATCGCTATGTTTCTACACCCATCACCGGTTTGACCTCACTCTCCTCTACCTCCCCCCCCGACTCAAATATCTGAGGTGAATGCAGTTCAATCTCCCTCTTCACAACAATCTGGGGGAAAGAAGAAAACAAAAAATAAACCCAATAATAATAATAATAATAATGAAAATCCAAAAAAACCAACTCAACCACCTGCTCCTGAGAAAAAACCAAAGCGAAAACCGAAATTTTCGTGTCTCATTTGTGGTGATGATCATTACACCTGAGACAGTCCTCATCCCAATGAAATTGCAAAACTTTTCAAAGGGAATTCCCAACCTGCTGTGTTGACACAACATTTTCCTCAACATCATTCCATGGTTGCGTAAGCCCGTGCTCCTCCATAGGGGCCAATCCTAGTCCTCCTCCTAGTGAGGAATCCTCATCGAGTTCCCATATTTATATCTTTAATGGGATTGATTTAACCACTCACACTACAATGTATGACACGTTGGCTAAACCTGATAAAGATAAGGTCACTAACGATACCACATTGGATCCACCTCCCATTGTCGTTACTCCTCAATATGGACCACTTCAGATTGAGAAACCTACTTTCAACTCTATTTTATGCCCTCCCAAGAGCACTATTTGCAAATCAACCTTTAATCCTAGTTCACATGTCACCCTAAAATACAACATCGTTGAATATTTGGCTCAAGCATTGTGTGCTATGTCTTCTCTCGAAGTTCTACAACATTGTCCAAGTCAACGTAGAACACTCTTGGCCCCCATCAACATGATCGATCTTCCGTCATTGAATAATATCACTTTGAACCTTGATAACTTCAAGTCACGACTTTCTGTTAAGCCCTAATATTGGCTCATTACCCCTTAATTGGGGCATATTAGATTAGTAATGTTATTTTATTTATGTCGGCTTTAGGCCATTAGTTGTAATTATACCTCCTAGTCTCCTATATATACCAAGGAGACATTTTC